>JBCEWC010012670.1:0-15672 GCA_038996855.1 Solanum aculeatissimum | reverse complement strand
ATTAACGGCTTATTTGAAAAGATCTAAGAAACTTTTGAAATTCATTTTAATTTATTTTAAATAATTATTTTGAATTGTTAAAAATTCAAAAAAGCTTGATGATTAATTTATGTCGTGGAAGGTCAAAATTGGGTGTCAACAAAGTGTGTTGCAAACATTTTCATTACTGATCCAATCATCTGTGGAGCATCTTTTTATACAGTGACAAAAATGTTGTAAAACTTGTTAAACTTTATATAATTGAAAAAGTTTTATTGTGTCATTCTGGAAATTGTGTGGTAAGTAATTAGTTGATGAAGATAATCAATGTCGATGAACTTCGTTATTCTTACCCTTGGGGCACTCTAGGATTTAATTGGTTGGTTGTTTCTTCGAGAAACTCTTTACAACTATTTAAAGAAGAATCAAACTATCAAGACTCTTATCGCGTAAATGGATTCCCTTTTGTTTTGAATGTGTGAGCATTAGAGGTTTTCCTCGTCTTTCAAGAGTATGTAAAACTGAAGTCTCAAACATTTTCAGGGATGTTATGTTGGTACATTTGAGTCAACCTACTTACACAATATTTGTGGAGAATTATTTTTATGCGTTCTCAATATTGTTTTGATCTTGAGTCCTTTATTGTTCTTTATTTTAGTTGTTACAATTTTTTGGTATTTTTTTTTCTTCTTCTGTCTAAAAATAAGCAATTTGAGTCACTTGGTATTTGTTGCTACTAATGAAGAAAGAGAGTGTCTCCCCGTGGATTTGCAATTTTCAAGCAATGTTGCTTCTACTTCAAAATTGGGACATTTTCCTTGCAACTTATTTGATGTTATTGTTGAGGTAAGTTTTTGGTAATAAATAGTTTGAAATATGTCCTAGTGATAGACCCTTAACTTTTCAAAAAATATTTCTCGGTTGATTCATACTAACTTCCAAACTATTAGAATTTCTGAGTTGACTAATGTTGTCAAACTTGAACTTTTTAAAAAAAATAAATAATTCTAACAGTTGTTCACAATCTCTAATTGTAATTTGTTCAAAGTGTTTTGGTACAGAAAAAGATCTACCAAAGTTAAAAAGGTATATTAATTCACCATCAAAAGTGTATATGTAGGTGTAATTTAGAAAAATTTAGATGAATATTTTAACTAAAATAAAACACAATCTATAATTTAAATACACATTTAAGACGGGATACTCCAAATTTAACAGAGGGTGAAACTGTCCACCGTCTTCTTCTACTGATCCAAATCACAATAACTAAAGCTAGTATATAGTGATTTTACTCCATTAAAACTTTTTTTTGCAATCAACTACTTGATACTCATCCATTTGTCAATGTACAAATTCCAAGCAAACTACATCATGCCCAAGAGCTCTCCATTACTAAAAGTTTCATTATGGGAGATGCTTATCTGTAACAAACCCTAATTTATCCTAACTTAGAAATTCCAAAAAATTGAAAAGGACAGTGACAACGAGTGGGAATCTACGACTCCAAGAAAGTTCTACGAGCCATAGGTGGGACTCATAAGTCACTCCCACACTTGGAGGAAATTTTAAATTCTGAAATGTTCCCTACGAGTTGACCTAACGATGGTGTTCTATGAGCTAAAGAAGGACCTCGTGGAACCCCTCAACACTTAACCAAATTCCAGAGTCTTAGATCAGTCCTTACAAGCCCAAGTTACGATTCATATTCGAACCATGACCCACAAAAGAGTTCTCATGGTTTTCAAGCCCAAAAGTATAGTCTTAGTACGTTTTGTACGAATATGCAGGACGAGTCCGTAAAAGGGTCTACGACCCATAGAAGGTGATCATAGACATAAGGTTTAGAACCCAACAATTTTGTCTAATTTTCATGAAAGGGCTTCTACAGCCCATGAAGTGCACTACAATTCGTAGAAAGGGTTTCGTGGTTTACTTTGACAGTTTTAATTAAGGTCAATTTCATTTTTTTCACGTTCTAATCAAAGTCTTGATATTTTGGGACTAAAATATGCCTCTTATTAGTACCCAATGTACAAATTCCATTATTAACACTTAAAATACTTTGAGAATAAGACTAGATAGGAGAAAAGGTGAGGGTTTAAGTGTTTCGCCAAAGTTCTTCAAGTTTGATTGAGATATTAATTTTTCAGGTATGTAAGGCTATTCTGTAATGACCCTGAAGGTCATCTTTTATATTTTTGATAAAATTACTATTTTGATCCTCCCAAAAACTACCCTAAGTCATGTTTGATTAGTTTTGAAAGTCAGTTTAAAAAAATCTTATAAAAAGTTGAGTTTTTGCTAAAGATTTGAGTTTTGTAGGCTTAAGTTGCTTAATTCTAAATTTTTGAGTCATCTGGAGATTCGAGTCTCAAAATAAAATTTCATCTATTCCAGTAGTTTCAAAATATGAAAATTGATCTAAGAGAGTTGTCGGAATCATCTAAGAGAGTTGTCGGAATCAAGTTTGGAAAATGAGTTGAAGATTGACTTAAGTTTGACTTTGGTCAATATTTTAAGTTTGGGTGGGGAGGTGATTTTACAGTTAGAATGAGCTTCATTATAATTATTGAGTGTTCTGAAAGTGTTTTGGTCTTTCAAGTGCCTTAAGTTAATTTGTTTGCGACTTATTAGATTTTGGCTCAAGGAGACTTTGAATTCGATTTTTGAAGATTCCATTGAGTTCACAATATCTAATTTAGTAGGGTTGTATATGTGGTTTGTGTGTATCGAGTTTCAAACATATTTTGAGGGTCCATTCCATGATTTTTGTGCTATGTCCAATTGCTAATATCTGGTGCATTCCATTCCTCTTTGCATTCACGGACCTTCTTATCGTGTTCGCAAAGATCTATGGCCAAGCCCTTCACATTTACGGAGGCTCAATCGACTTAACCTCCATATTCATGGAGGCTTGGGCTGCAATCGTGGAGAACTTTAATCGTTGATCTCTATGTTCGTGGGCTCCAGGCTGATATCACGGAGAGTCCAATTTTAGTGAACAAGGTCAATTTTTAAATGACGGACTTTTGTCAATTTCACCATTTAAAATAGTTTTGAGCTTGAACGCGATTTTTCAAGGAAAATCATTGGATAAACTATTTTCAACCCTTTTCTTCAATTTTCATTGACTAGGTTATGATTTTAACATCAAAATTGAGGATTTCAATTGAGAACTTTGGGGATTTCATGAACTTGAATTTTCAAAAGCAAAATGGTGATTGTGACCCCTTTTGACTCTATTTTCGAAATGCTTTTCACCATTACATTCCTAAAAACTTAAGGAGCATTTCTATGTAAAAATTTTCAATTTTTTGTCTCGTTTTCCAATATTAAAATTTTGAACCATTTGATCCTTCTTCACGAATTGCATGATTTTGGTATCATTAATTTTGAATTAAGATTATGAATTCATTTTCGAGCATACTGTGGTGGTTTGGAGTATAATCAGAATGAGAAAGCTTGGATTTAGATTGATCTTGTCTAGACAAGTGTATTTCTAACATATGGTTAAGTGTGTTGAACCTTGCATTTCCTAATTGTTTGATTGAGATGAAATGAGAATTGATTGAAATGTGTGATGCGTGAAAATGAATTGTGGAATGAGAGGGGAGGCATCGTTAGTGATGTATTTAAAAAATATTTAAATCGAAGGGCATAACTAATACATGCATACACACTTTCTAAGAATTATGGATTATTCTATTTTACTTTATTAGTTCTTCATGGTTCCCACAACCCTAGTTGTAGATTTATCTACGCATGATCATTGTAGATGAGAAAATCATGTTAAAGAGTAGCATAATTAAACACTTACAATGATAAATTTAAGAAAAAAAATCCAAAATTCTCCACAAGAAATCACAATGTAAAAATCACAAAATATGAAGTCTCCAAAGTGTTTCTCTTATATTTTTCTATATCTGGTACGTCCTCTTCTACTAAAACCCCTAAAGACCTATTTATAATAACTAAAATACCAATCCAAAATAAAATAGAAAAATTAGATTCGACAGCTTTTACGGATTGGGTTACGGGTCGTATAAGGAACCACGACCCATACCTGGGCTTCATACTCTACAACTTCAAAAATAGACTTTAGTTCCATGGGAGCTTCTTAGGAGGGTTTCGTCTGACAACTTTTCTGAAACTCTTTCAAATCTGATCCTCCAGGCACGACCTTAATCCATGATCGATCACTAGACTTACGACTCATAAGTGACCTCATCTAGTAACACTACAGCGTTCGTATGTCCTTTGATCCTCATCCTACGAAGTCATATACGACCCGTGAATAATTCTATAGCTCATTTGATGACTCGTGGATGCAACTTTTGAAACTTGTCCCTTCACTGGATCTAACTCACGAAATCAACCTACAACTTGTGGAGTAAACCACGGCCCGTAGAGTGACTCATAAATCACCAAAAACTTCAAATTTGCAGAACTTTATCCAAAATCATATCAAATCTTGTAATCCTGTGAAAAAAAAACATCAAACCTACTAACATCACTTTGAGAATACACAAAATTCTAAGTTTTGAGCATAAAAAGTTTGTATTTTGGCAGCACATCTGCTAGAAATAATGAGAATCCCCTACCGATGGTGCCAACTCAGATAGAGACGAGAGGCTGAGGTCAACCTGATAGAGCCATTGGGGCTCCCTAGGTACCTATAATTACGCCTACTACAGAGGCTAATTTCTGAGGAGCTATCATTATGCTCACCCACCTTATAGTCGCCAAAAGTGGTAATCGGAGTTCACAGGTTTCTAGTTCTAGCTCACAAGAGTTGACTACTAAAGCGATACTTAGAGATTTTTTTAAAATGAACCCACAAGTCTTTATAGGATCTAAGGTTAAGGAGGACCCTCAGAATTTTATTGATGAGATGTAGAAGGTGTTGAAAGTAATGGATGTGACTAAGACAGAGGGAGTTGAACTTGTCTCCTATCAACTTAAAGATGTGAAAAATATTTGGTAGAATAAGTGGGAAGAGAACTGAGGTGAGAATGTTGAGCTTGTCGTTTGGGACGATTTTGAGAGTGCTTTTCTTGATCACTTATTTCCACAAGAGTTGAGGGAACCGAAGGTTGAGGAATTTGTCAACTTGAAGTAGGAGGGGAAGACTATCAAAGAATATAGCCTCAAGTTCATATAACTATCGAGGTATGCTCCATAAATGGACCTTGACATGAGATCTAGAATGAGGAAGTTCATATCCAGCTTGGGCAAGCATGTGAATCAAAAGTGTAAAGGGACATTGTTGATTTCGCGCATAGATATCTCTAGGCTTATGGTCTATGTGCAACAACTTGAGGAGGATAAGAAGAGGTATAGAGAGGAGTATTTGAGAAAGAGGGCTAAGTCAGCAGGGCATGATCCTAGCTAGCATAAGTAAAGTAAGGGGGACATGTTCTATTTTTAGAAGAGGTCTTCGAATTATTCACCATCCTCAGCAAGTGTACCATCTCCGAGTAACAGGTATGATTAGAAGTCTTAAGGTTATCAGAATTTCAAATCTCAGGGTTCTCAATCCCAAACTAGTGTGATTCAAGGTTCGAGAGGGAAACCATCATGTGAAAAGTGTAGCAGACTCCACCTAGGTGAGTGTTGTTAGGGCACAAATGCTTGCTATAGGTACGAAAAGATTGGTAAATCCAGAATGAGTGCCCAATGATAAGGCAAGGTGATGGAGGTAATAAAGTTCAGTCCTTAGTACCACCAACAACCAATGGTAATTAGAGAGGTGCCACTACAAATACAAGTGGGGGTACAAACCATATGTATGCAATGGGCAATCAATAGGATCCGGAAGTTGCACCAGATGTTGTCACTGGTATGCTTAGAGTCTTTACCTTTGATTGTTAAGCATTTATTGATCCGGGTGCCACTCTATCATTTGTAACCTCATATATAGCTAGTAAGTTTGAGATCCTTTCTTAATGTCTTCTTGAGCCCTTTAGTGTTTCTACTATTGTTGGTGAGTCCATTTTGGCTGAAAGGGTATATAGAGATTGTATGGTGTCTATCTATCATATATATACTTTGGCAGACTTGAGTTAGAGATGGTCAACTTTGAAATGATTCTTAGCATAGAATGTCTTTACGCATGTTATGCCTCTGTCAATTGTAGAACCCAAACAGTCAAATTTTAGTTTCTGAATAAGCATATTCTAGAGTGGAAGGGTAGTTCTGCAATGCCTAAGGGTAAGTTTATTTCTTACCTTAGGGACATAAAGCTAATCTCTAAAAGATGTATCTATCACCTCGTGCGAGTTAAGGTTGATAATGTAGAGTCTCCACCATTTGAGTCAGTTTCAATTGTCAATGAGTTTCTTGAAGTCTTCCCTGATAATTTTCCTGAAGTCCCTCCTGATAAGGAGATTAATTTTGGGATAGATATCCTCCTTGATACGCAACCTATCTCTATTTTTCCATATAGAATGGATCCCTTTGATTTGAAAGAACTAAAACAACAGTTAAAAGATCTCTTGGATAAGGGATTTATTAGACCGAGTGTCTCTCCGTGGGGCGCTCCTATCCTATTTGTAAAAGAAAGATGGTTCCCTCAGAATGTGTATAGATTATCGCTAGTTGAATAAGGTAATCATTAAGAATAAATATTCTCTTCTAGGATCGATGACTTGTTTGACCAACTTCAGGGTGCCACTATTTTCTCCAAGATATACCTCATATCAAGTTATCACTGGTTGAAAGTGAGAGAATGTGACATCTCAAAGATGTGTTTTCAAACTCGATATGATCACTTTGAGTTTCTAGTAATGTCCTTTAGATTGACCAATGCTCCTGCCGCTTGCATGGACTTGATGAATAGAGTATTCATATAGTATCTTGACATGTTCATAATTGTATTTGTTGATGACATATTAGTATACTCCAAAGATAAGGAAAAACGTGTTAATCACCTTTGAATTGTTCTTCAGACTCTCAAGGATAGGGAGTCATAGGCCAAGTTTTCAAAATATGAGTTTTGTCTTAAATCTCAGTCATTTTTAGGCCATATTCTCTCGAGTGATGGTATTCAAGTGGATATGCAGAAGATTGAGGCAGTTAAGAACTAGCCTAGACCCACATCTCCAACTGACATGAGAAGTATTCTAGGTCTGGCTGGTTACTATAGTAGATTTATTGAGGAATTCTCTTCTATATCCTCGCCATTGACTAAGCTAACTCAGAAGAAAGTTAAGTTTTAATGGTACGACGAGTGTGAGAAGAGGTTTCAAGAGTTGAAAACTAGATTGACGAATGTGCCAGTGTTGACTCTACCTAAGGGGACTGATGATTTTGTAATCTACTATGATGCAGTGGGATTGGAATGTGTTCTGATGTAGAGAGGTAAGGTCATATCTTATGCTTCCAGACAACTGGAGAACCATGAGAGAAACTATCCAACTTATGACTTAGAATTGGTTGTGGTGGTGTTTGCATTCAAGATTTGGCGCTACTACTTATATGGAGCACATATTGATATATTCACAAACTATAAGAACCTGCAATATGTCTTCAACTAGAAAAAGCTTAACTTAAGGCAGAGGAGATGGCTTGAGTTGCTCAAGGACTACGATATGAGCATCCTCTACCACCTAGGTAAAGCTAATGTGGTTGTTGATTCTCTTAGTAGGTTGTTTATAGGGAGCATCACTCATGTAGAAGAAGAGAAAAAAGAGTTGCCCGACTAGGGAGTTCAACTAGATAAATCTGATGAAGGTGGAATACTTGTGCATAATAGGTCTACATCATCTCTTGTAACGGAGGTAAGGGAGAAGCAAGATCAAAATCCCATCTTACTCCAATTAAAGGAAGATGTTTATAAGCAAAAAGTGATGGCTTTCGTTAAAGGGGGAGATGGGGTATTGAGATACCAAAGTAGATTGTGTGTTCCAAATATTGATGGTATTCAAGAAAGGATCATGGAAAAACCCATAACTCTAGATATTCTATCCATCTAGGGTCTACCAAAATGTACCATATTGAGAGAGGTTTATTGGTGGAGTGGAATGAAGAGAGACATTGCAGACTTTGTTTCTAAGTTCCCAAACTGCTAACAAGTAAAAGTCAAGCACCAAATGCCTTGTGGGGTAGCCCAGAATTTTGAAATTCCAAAATGGAAGTGGGAGATAATCAATATGGATTTCATCACATGCTTATCAAGGCCTCACAGACAACATGATTTGATCTGGGTGATTGTTGATAGGATGACTAAATTAACCCAGTTCTTGGCGGTAAAGACTACTAATACGACAGAGGACTATGCTCGATTGTATATCCAAGAAATTATTAGATTTTATGGAGTTTCTTTTCCATCATGTTATATAGGGGAGCTCAATTCACTACCCAATTTTGGAAGTCCTTTTATAAAGGCCTAGGTTTAAAGGTGAACCTTAACACTGCTTTCCACCCTCAGACCGATGGCCAGGCAGAGCATACAATACAGACCTTGGAGGATATATTGAGAGTATGTGTCATCGACTTCAAAGGAAACTGGGATGATCATTTACCCCTTATTGAGTTTGCCTACAACAATAACAATTTTCATTCAAGCATCCAAATGGCTTCTTCTGAGGTCCTCTATGGGAGGAGATGTAGATTACTGATTGGATGGTTTAAGGTAGGTGAAGCAGGGTTAGTTGGGCTAAAATCATTACACCAAGCTATGGAGAAGTTAAATATCATCCAAAAGAGATTGATAACGACACAGAGTCATCAGA
Organism: Solanum aculeatissimum; assembly: GCA_038996855.1. Classification (NCBI taxonomy): domain Eukaryota; kingdom Viridiplantae; phylum Streptophyta; class Magnoliopsida; order Solanales; family Solanaceae; genus Solanum; species Solanum aculeatissimum. The sequence goes on along the minus strand of JBCEWC010012670.1, from coordinate 6,961 downwards.
AGTCCAACATTAATGGTAGGAGAAGGGACCTAGAGTTCGAAGTGAATGATTGGACATACTTGAAAGGGTCACCCATGAAGGGTGTAATGAGATTTAGAAAGAAAGAAAAGTTGAGTCCTCAATACATTAGTCCCTACCAAATTGTGAAGAGAGTGGGAAACACAGTTTATAAGTTGGAGTTACCACAAGAGTTAATGGTCATCCATCCAGTCTTTCACATTTCTATGCTTGAGAAGTGTTTTGGAGATTCGTCCTTGGTTGTGTCTATTGAAAGCATTGGAGTGAAGGATAATTTGAGTTATGAAGAGATCCCATTGAAAATCTTGATCGTTAAGTTCGCAAGTTGAGAACTAAAGAGGATGTGTCGGTAAAAGTATTATGGAGAAGTCAATTTATTGAAGAGGCCACATGGGAAGCTGAAGAGGATATAAAGTATAGATACCCTCACCTATTCATGCCTCCTAATGATGAAATTGATGGTAATAATTCATTTTTATTCTCTTATTTAGTTCCTCATTAGTGATTTGAGTTATTATCTCTGAGTTGATGCTTTTTTTGAGTCTATGAGTATTTGAGTATGCAAGTCTTTGATTGTCTTCGTGCGTATTGACGATGTTGCAGATAATCTTCCAATTCTGAGTCTTGAGTTGAAGTTAATTTTTGGAGTATGAGTATTTGAGTATCCACGTATGTAAGTTCTTGATGGTGTTCATGCTTTATAGTTATCCTAGTTACTCATCATTCGAGGATGAATGATCCCAAGGGGGAGATATTGTGACAACCCAAAACTCTATTTTTAGGATCTAAATTTTTTTCATAAATATATAAGTTTGAACCGAATGATGCCTTACATGTATCTATATTTTAAGCCTCATTCTTATATGTGGATAGTGTATTAGAAGTGGATTAGGGTCATAAGAGACCTCTAGTACTTAATTGAGTTCAAAATCACCCTATCGATTGAGTTTTTCACATTAGATGATACAAAAGTTAATTTTAAATGACAATAACTCTCAGCACACAAGGAATTAAGTGTCCCTTGACCTACCAAATCAAAGACCATTGAATTATCTTTCCAACGTCACTAATTGCCTCATTTGGAGTTTGGAGAAAAATATTATGACTGTTTTACTACGGACTGCCAGAGCAGATTGAAACTATGACCCTGACTTACGGATCGTGGTTTGAAGAATGACTCATCCCATTAACTCATGGAATAACTTCTACAAGTTCAATTTTGAGTCAAAAAATGTACGGACCCAACTAAGGGTTGTAGATGTTTCTATGAGTCCTAGTTTAGGCTCATAGAATGGATTCGGAGACCCTAAAGTTCACCCTAACTTTTATGAATGGGTTTTTATGGACCGTAGAAGCTTCTAGGGGCCATATATTAACTCATAGATGACCTTGGTAACATTTTAAAAAGGGTTATTTTGGTCTTTTTCACCTTTTTAAAGCCTAAACTTGACGATTTTACACCTAAATAAGTCCCTAAATATAACTATTCAACCTTTTTAGCTAAAACACATTCTCAGACTTAGATCAAGGTTTCAAGGGGAGAGAAAGCTAGGATTTCAAGAGAATCTTGTAAGTTTTTCCAAACTATTCCAGAAATCTTCCAGGTATGTAAGGATAACTAGAACATGGATGTTCTTCCATGTACCCCATAACCCAGATTGATTGAATTGTGAATGAATTGAGTCCTCCATGAATGTTTCTTGAAAGTTTTTCTTAAACCCTAATATATTCCTACATAATCTTGCATGAATGATAATTTTTATGAATTTAACACTTGAAATATATGATTTTATTTTTCTAAATGAACCCTAAAATAAAATTTTGTTTTTTTATATATTGCACTTAAATGGGTATACATGAGTATGATTTGAGCCTGAAGAGTCAACAAAATTCATAAATATTTTAACTCTACTTTTGTACCTGAATATTATGAGTTGGAATGATGGATGATAGAGGGTCTTTATGAGTCATGAACTAATCCTAAAAGAATGCTCATAATCAAAGAGTTGATAGTTGATGTGATGAGTTGAGTTAACAAATGTCCAATGAGACTAATTGAATGAGTTAACAGTAGGGTTGATGTCTTATGAGCATGTTAAGTCTTGGGAGAAGTATTGAGCACTGAATTAAGTGAGAGTAAATGACAATGCAAACTCAATAACTATGTAGTAAGTGTAAGAGAGGATCAAATCATAAAAATTGAATGTTTCCCTATTGTCCCAAAAAGAGAACTTGATGTTATTGATTGTGGATCCACTGATGTGATGTCCTTTATCCTAGCAAGGTATTAGATGAATGTGACAATGACATCGCTTTATTGTATCATCCCTGACTCATAGATGATGGTTGTCGGCTAGAGAAACTCCCATATAGGTCTTGATAGTACTCTGAATAATTGGATGGGATTGTAGTCATTGTCTAAACTATATTCTTACTTTAGACTTATGACACTTGAGTAAATTCTTGCCTTCATGATTCAGATTGTCTAAGTTGATATTGTTCTTTCCTAATGCATGTTTCTTTCTGCTATATTACATACTCGTGTGTTCCACGTACTGATGCTCATTTGGGCCTACGTTATTTAATGATGCAGAGACAGATACTAGAAATCATCAATAGGCGTATCATTGAGGATCTATCCGTGTTCAGCTGATTAATGAGACCTCCTTGCTTTCGAAGGATTTTTGCATTATTATCATCTAGATATTAAAGTATAAACTTATTTTTATTTTATTTTGGGGTAGTCATGACCTGTCGTTGACATCACTTAGTTAGATGGATAGAGGCTTCATAGACTAGATTATTGAGTTATGATTGGAGATTATTTTTTACTAGGTTCTTTCATACTAGTCTTACTTAGTTGATTGATAGATTGATTGGCCTTTGGACTTTGATTATCGATTTGGTTATTGCTTTCTATTAAGTATTCTTGATCGTTGATGTCTTCCGTTGTTAGATTGTGATTGAATGAATGTGATGAGGTCAAGTGGTTCGCTTGGGGGCTAGCAATAGTCTTTGAGTGTCGGGCACGTCAAGGGTACCCTCCTGGGGCGTGACACTTTATAATTGCATCATGATTGAAAAAAGTTCAAAATAAAGAGGTTATTTTCTTGATCCCTTGATTTAGTGTCACACTTGAACTTCTCAATTGAAGATTGTCCTCTTGATCATGTGATCATATTTTTTAATGGCATCAAAGATATTTGAATAAATAAAATCAGAAAAAATGAGATGTACAATGACAACTTCAAGATATTATCTTAGAAAAATATATCAAAAATCACGAAAGACGCAGTACATGTCAATTTTTTGAGAATAGGATAAAGGCTCAAATATGCCATCAAACTTTGAGAAAAAGCTCATTTATGTCATCCGTTAAAAGTTTGGCTCATTTATGTCATTACCGCTTGAGAAAAGACTCATCTATGTCATTATTTTTTAACTTTGATTTTGCAAAACCACTCAAACAACTTTTAACACTTTTAAATTAGAGTTTTGGATCAAGTGTAATCTTTTTGCTCATTCGTTTTTCAACAACACATGAAGAACACCAAGAACTCCCAAATTTTCAACTTATGCAAATCTTCACGAAATCACCTCAGATTTCAAGAGTAACGTTTCTCCGATCTAGATACCAAAATCAATATCTTTTGAGCTAACCTAACTTAACAAGACCTACTTGAAAGGTTTTTTCAAAGTTTCAAAACTTTAAAAAAAATTTAATGGTATAATTTTTTCTTCAAAGTTTAAAGAAAAATTTCAAGTGGTTCTTGTTGAGTTAGGTTGAATTTGAGCTCAATAGATATTGAGTTTTGGTATCTAGCTCAGAGGAATGTTACTCTTTAAAAATGGTTTGATTTTGTGAAGACTTGAAGAAGTTAAAATATTTAGAGTTCTTGGTGTTCTTGAAGAAGAATGAACTAAAAGAGTACATTTGATCCAAAACTCTAATTTAAATGTGTTAAAAGTTGTTTGAATGATTTTGCAAAACTGGAGTTAAAAAATAATGGCATAGATGAGTTTTTTCTCAAACAACAGTGGCACATATGAGTCAAGCTTTTAACGGATGACATAAATGAGTCTTTTCTCAAAGTTCGATGGCATATTTAAGTTTGTCAGTTTGATTTGAATTCAATTTGCCTTTTTTATTTGTTTGTTTAATACTAAAACAATAATGCTGAGTTTATTTTTGGCAAAATTATGCGGATAAGCAAACATATACTAGTTAATTAGCTAACATAGTTATAATTTGAATTAATTATGGCTCACGACAAACATCTAGTTGTAACTACAATTTGAGTTTTGTATAATTCACATGATTTATACAATCGTTGTGCACGATTATACAAAAACTATGCGCGAATCAAATTGTATAGCAAAATATACAAACATTGCGAATTGTATCGAATTATACAAATGTTGTGCCCAAATTGTATAACGAAATATACAAATGTTATACAAAAATTGCTAATTGTAAAACGAATTATACAAACGTATACAAACACTGCTATAACTATAGTTACGAAATGTAATTATCTAAACTATAGCTATGGAGTATACTTAAGGTATTATTGAGTGGCTATATGCGAAAATTCCTCTTTATTTTTTTCAATGCCAAATTAATGAAATCAAATCAAAGTCTATTTTTTTATTTGTTGGACTTGATTCATCAATTTGATTTGATTTGATTATTTGACTTGTACACCCCTAGAACTGAGTATCATAGATGATAAATATATCCATTCAAAAAAATATTCAATCATTTATGTTTATCATAAATTGACAATATATCATAAATGGTTTGCCCATTCCTTCAAAAGAAAACACTCCTCAATCACCCATCATGCTCAAATGGTATTTATACATATTGACAGAATATCATAGAGGACTTGTTCATTCATTCAAAAAAGAATTAAGTCCTTTATAATATTGATCTGATATATATGATATACTAGCGAAGTATTATAGAGGACATATTCATTTTGATATAGCAAGTTAATTTTGGTAAGTTACAAAAAAAAATAGAGTCGATATTTAGATATATGTTTAATTTTGTTTTGCAAAAGAAAAAAAATTATAAATTATATTTTCTATTAATTTAGTGTTAAATGAATAAGCTAGTGACTATTGTATTTTTCTTTTAAATGAATAAGCTAGTGACTGTTGTATTTTTCTTTTAACTATTTCTTGTTTGTTCTGTTAAAAAAAAGATTAGTCTTAAATGATACCGACAGATTTTATTGATGGATAATTTATGATTGTAGTCATGCTAATGTCATGTTGACATCATACGTGAAAAATAAGGCAGGACATAAATATTGGCTCATTTCATGCTACGATGTTGCCTCCCTACCTCTTAGTTGAAGCAGGGATGAGATCAATCGTTCTTTGTATACTTTTGAATGTTCCAAACTCCTACACAGGAGAAGTCAAATCGTGAAATAAGTTATTTCCATCTACTCAAGAGTGTAGGCTTGTCACGGCCCGAGAGTAGGGCCTAGATGTGACATGGCGAAAGAGAACTCGAGAGTTCTCGATCAAGCCATCTTAGCATCATCACACACATCATCGGTTCGAAAGCGCGTAACATAATAAACAACACATAAGTCTAAGGGATTCCGGGGCTTTGGACTCAAGCTATGGGGATGTTGTCAAAATGGGATAAGCATGAATCACATAGCACATAGCAATTACGTTCTAAGGGGCGGGTAAGTATGACTCAAGCTATGGGGGCAAGAAGGGTTAGGGACTTTCCACATAAGTACATTCTCATCCAACAAATCATAATAACATAAGCGGAAGCATAATCGAAACATAAATAATCATAGCAATACGTAGATAATCATAGCATCTCAAATAAACACATAGTACGACGTACAATAGAATCCGATAAGTATCCAACAATGCCTCTACAAGAATAAGACTAAAGCCTCGACATAGTCCGGCCTCACCCTCAAATCACAAGATAGATAAAATGGAATAAAACATAAGATAGAGAAAGGTGGGTATTGCCCTTGGATTATAGGGCTCACCACTAACAACAAGTTCGAGATCTCAACTAAGCGTCCAAGGGTGGATGAATGTCGTCTCCGGTCCCTACATGGTTAGACCATGTAGACAAAGAGTATGGGTTAGCACATATAATGCACTAAGTATGCGGGCATGTCATGCACATGAACATGAATCTACCACAAAGCTAGATGACGAGGGCACGTATATTTATAGAAACAATATATAACCAAGGGAAAAATATCATAACAATATGTCATGAAGTGTCATGATGCATGAATGCAAACCTACATATCATAGCGAGGATGTGACCTCAACCGACAACAGGAGAGATCAAGCGAGTTACTACTTGGAATTGGACTACTTGCCAGGTAGATCCCAGTTCAACCCTTAAAAAAGGGAATACACGTCAATCCCATATAGGGAGATAACCCATGTTGGTACATAGTTTGAGAGAAAGGAGTGGGACCCTTGGGAATAGCCCACTTACTACTTCAATTCCATCGATGCTAAGTCTCATCCCACGGGAAATACATATACATATACAAGCTTTCAAAATGGAGGTTCACTGCTTCAAATCCATACAATGCAAAGCTAGGCTAAAAGCTAAATCGTATTTCAAATCTTTCCATAATTAGGCTAAAAAGCCAAACAAGAGTTCAAGATGTCAAGTCCAAGATCAATGCATAGGAGTAGCTCATTCTAGCATAACAATATGGTGTAAACACCCAAAATGCTCATAGAACCATATCAAGACAATATGTGATCACATTCTAGTCAATTCTCATGTCTTACAAAAAATTAAGTCAAATCATAACAAGAGTTTCATCAAGTCAAACCTTTCATGTATGCATATATCATGAATGATGAGATGAATGCATGGGCAATAGAGATTCAATCTTAATTCAACAATACAATATGAAATTCAATTGAA
>JBCEWC010012669.1:0-15673 GCA_038996855.1 Solanum aculeatissimum | reverse complement strand
GCACATAATCTAGCAAATAGACATTCAAGGGGGAGTGTTATAAATATATTTAATTTGTAGTGAATGTCTATTATTTGATTTTCTTTAATAGTTAGGAATCCTACTTGGAAACCAAATCTGTTTTTTCCTTATAAATATAAGGGTTTTTCCTTATAAATATAAGAGTTTCCTTCATTGTAAAATACATATGAATACACGAGAATATTATTCAAGAGCAATAAGAAATTTTTTCTCTACTTTTTCTTCTTCATACTTTATAATTTCATAACAAATAAAGTTTTTTTGTTTGGTATTTTCACTTTAGAACTTTGATTAATTTAAATTTATGCCTTTTTAAGTTCATTTAAAAAGAAAGAACTCTCTAACAAGATTATTTTCATATTCAGAGTTCAAACATGGCCTTTGATTAAGGGTGGGTATATTCTATCATCATACATCAACCCTTGTAGATAACAAAGACCAATTACTTAAACAAAAACTGTTACCGATTTATCTATTTCAATTAAAAATATTCTTTGGACAAATTTTGCGATTTGCTATCCGATCCAATCCACCGAGCCTTGTGGGCAACTACTCTAACACTTAGATAGGAGAATTCTTAAATCCCAACCATTTAAATCATGCAAAAGGTGATAGAAATAGGAGTAAATATGAAGAAATGCGAGAATTATCAAGTACAAAGTTTTTATTTCAAATGAAAATGTTAGGAAAAGACATCTAACATCCTTAAAGATTCTAGTCTAAATAGGTACAATAGTTTTTTAATAATATAATGTATAATTGAAACAACGACACCAGTCTCACCATCAGGAAGGAAGAGTAGAAACTATTGGAGATCGTCTTCGTCTAAAAAATATCACCGATCCTGGAACTAGACTATACCAAAAAGGTATAGCAAGAGTAGTATCAGTACAAACATAACATACTGGTAGACATCATCTGTCAACCCGAAGTCTACCACATAATATAAATAAATATCAGATGTAAGGCAATAAGAGACGACATCACCCAATTTTTATCCGCATACTCTTACCATTCCGATTATCTTAATCATTTGTTTAGTATATGACATGATATTAACCTTCTAGGTTCTCCATTGCTAACTCTAATACCAATCAGAACCTAACCCTTCTATCTCTTAACCTTTCTACCCCTCATAAAGGTGTTTCTTAACCCACAATCACTAACTCAAACTAATTAATCTACCACTTTTGTTCAATCCTTCTCGACAACGCCCAATCTAGAATATTTAGTAACTCACTTGCAAGATGGCCACATTACAACATTTTGAGAATTTTTCCCTCTACTTGTATTGGCCTGCCACGATGGGACCTAACTCGCTATGGTGGGGGATTCCTCCAGTTAGTGTGGCCTTCATAAAGATAGAAAATCAAACTTCCTTTCCCAAGCCCCCATTAATACACAATAATATCAACACATAATTTGATGCTAAGTCACCAATTCATTGCGTAACAATCCATCAACTACTCTCCACTCAATTATACACAATCTTATACCTGATTATATGAAATATAACAGATAATAATAAGAAAGATGATACATAATCACATCTCAAATATGGAATTACGAATAACACTACCATAATACGAAATTTAGTAACACATCAACTTCCTATTTTTTCATACCAATTATTTCACGAGATGAGCACGATCATTTACAGTTATGTCAATTTTTTTACCATCACACATATATTCATAATCATGTATAGATAATTCGATTAGTGCACAAACAATAGTCAATAATGATTCTCTCATGGAACCAATACCTATACTGTTAGGGTGACGGTACGACACTCGATCCAATAGTTAGCATGTTGAAATACTATACCCAATTCAATATGTGTCAAAACATAATACGTAATTCAATATGTATTGGAACGTGACACTCTATCCAATGTGTGTTGGAACGTGACATTTGATCTAGTAATGTATTGAAATGTGATAGCTAATCCACAATCATAATCACAATCACAATTATAATCATAATTGCAATCACAATAAATATTTTATAAGTTTGTCCAATTCAAGTAAAAAGTTCATTACATGCAATTTGATTACAAATAGTCATTTATTGGGTTCATTCCATCATTCCCTATTTATATACATGCAAGTAGTACTAACGGCGTAGTTAACAAGCATATATAACACAAATGAGAATTCAAACCATCACCTATAATGCAACCACCACACCTGAGCCACAATAAATAAATGAATTTATTATATGAGATTACCAACATGAAGTCCTTTTACATTCACCTTTTTATTTCATGAATATGCATTACTCTAGTATTTTATAGAAGATAGTCAACATGAGCGTGAGTGCGCGCACACATACATATAGTCCATACTTAATCCCTTTGATTATCACAAGTCTTAGGATATCACAATAATCTAGCAATTCTTTACACATAAAATTTACAAGAATAATCAATCATCTCAACAAAAATATTAAAGGATAATCAGAATTAGACTATCACATCTAGTAACAGACTAATCATAATTCACAAAATACATTTATGTCCTAATAGCGATACAATACGTTTAGCTATCCATATTTCATTCTTGAAGGCCTAAGCATGGTCTATTTCATCAATTTACATTATATCATATAATAAGAAACAAGTTTATAACTACTCAATTGAGAAACCTAGCTTCTCTGGGCACCAACCTTCTACAACAGTAAGCTACTGCTGATGATCTTCCTTCTTCTTCACGTATTCAAAGGCTAAATTATCTAATAATAATAATTATAAGAGTAATTAATAAAATACTTATCACAACTGGATAGGGTATCCTAGGCATGACCGACACTCAAAAACTATTTTTGATTCCCAATCAAACTACTTCATCTCATTACTTATTCACTTGACAAAAGACTTAATAGAATAAAAAACAATACTCATGTGGGAATTTGGATATCATACTCAATAAATAAGTAACTCAAACATAACTAAATCAATATCACTATATCAATAAAAATAGGTTTTAAAATAGACTCAAACTACATCATCTGGCTCAGTCTATGGAGCCTCTATCAATTCTAAAGAATGTGTCAAGACAAGTCCAAGACTACCTCAAACTATAAAAAAGAAATAGAGTGAAAATAAAAGATAATCCTCTGAATGCTAGGAGGTCTCATCAAGGCTCTGGAATTACTCAAAATCTTTAACAAATTATCTGCTAAGGATTACCTGTATCTTCATCTTGAAAAGATGCATCATCGAATGACTTCAATATATGAAATGTACGGTATGTAATATGACTGAATAGAATAACATGCATCAAAGGTACTCAAGAAAAACTGAAATCAACTCAACATTAATATGCTATGCGAATTTAAAATAATATAAACAATGCTTTCATCAATCATCAATATGCATATGCAACTCAATAAAATAAGGTATCTGTACTCACTAGGGAGTTTTTCTAACCGACAACCATCATGTATGAGTTAGTGATAATATAATGAACTGCTGTCGTTGCCACAACATCCAATATCTTGCCAAAGTAAGGGATGTAAACTCAACTCATTGATCTATAAAAATCCTCAATGAGGTTAAGGAGTCACCAAAATTAATAATCATGATCCTATCTTACGTTGGCTACGTAGTTTATGGAGTTTGAGTTGTTTGTATTCTTACCTAAATTGGTGCTCAATACTACTCCCAAAATATTTGCTCATATCACAATCTCATCTAGTCCCATTAGACTTTAGTTTAAAACTCAAACTCATCTCAAAACATCATCATCATCTTTCATGAAGAATATTCTTTAAAAATAATTTACATGATCATTAACTCTTGCTCAAGTCATCATTTTACTCAATGCTCAATTTAATTAAAAACTCGTTAAAACATATATCATCTCAATTTGAAAATAGTACTTTATCTAATGTATAAAAATAATAAATCTCAACTCAAAATAATATATGAAAAAACCATGATCATCAACTTCAATTAGAGTTCATGGAAAAGAAACTAGGAACACCAATTCCAGCACTATGTGAGATAAAAATAACAATTTTAATGCATAATTATATACAACTCCATAGAAGAAAAATCAACTCAATTAGAATTCAAAATTAAATTTTGACTTAACTCCATACTCTATTAAAATAGAAATGTAGATGTTGGGCACATGGACGAACTCAATCCAACACTATATTAGCCATACATACCTTAAAGATTGAAACTTTACTTGAATTCATATAGCCTTGATAGAATGTCTTGAACCTTAGATTTTTCTCCCCTTGAAGTTGCTCTTAAAGTATTCTAAGTGATTATAAGGGTATGGGTACCCTTGGGTACTATTAAAGGGTTTATTTTAATCTCAAAACGTCAAGTGTTTAATTAGAAAAAGATGGAAAATGATAAAAATAACCCTCATTAAACTGAACAGACTGAATCACGAGACCTCGTCTACAGGTCGTGGTTGCATCTACGACTCATAGATTGTGAATTATAGAATGTAAGAGAAGCTTAGACTTGGGTCTAAGACCAGCCTCCTATAGATCATAGATCCTTCGATGGGTCGTACAAGGCATTTCATGAAAATTGGGTACAAATTTTTGTACGTCTAAGGTTTGGATCCACAATCACCTTTTATGGACTGTGGGCCCTCCTATAGGTCCTTCCTACATGTTTGTACAAGAGATTCAAAGACTATGATTTTTGGACTTGAAAACTATAGACCTCTGACTATGGATCGTAGTCTCATTTACAACTTGTAGACCCCCTTTTGTGAAAGGTTGACTGCCTTAGCTCAAGATTTAGGGCCTAGACTCTACGAGGCCTGGTCTACGACTCATGGATCAACTTGTGGTTTTGGGCCTTGGTTTAGAGACTATATATAGGGTCTATGAGACCTCTTCTATGGCTCATAGATTAATCTATGAGTCATAAATTAGGCTCATAAATCTAGTCTTAAGCATACTCCAATATAATTCCCTAAATTTTTGGATTACCTAACTTAGGATAGTTTAGGAGGTGTTACAATATCTGCCCCTTGGGATTATCATCCTCTAATAATGGCTATACTAGGAGAGACATCAAGAACGAATACATTCAAGACATCAAATACTCAAAACTCGATTACTCGAACATCAAGAATGGGCATCAAACTTAGAATTCAAGATAGGAATAGTGCCTTTAGCATCATCACTAGTAGGCACGAAGAAATATGGGCATTTTATCTTCATATCTTCTTTGAATTTCCATGTAGCTTCTTAGACAAATTAATTCCTCTATAAAACTTTGATGGATGCAACCTTTTTGGTCCTCAATTTGGAAACTTGGTGGTCAAGGATTTGGTCCAAAATCTCTTCATAAGATAAGTGGTCACTTACCCCAATAATTTCCATAGGAACCACCAATGAAGGATCTCCCAAACACTTCTTCAACATTGAAATATGAACACGACATGAATGGAGGCTAAATTTGAGGGTAACTTCAACTCATAGGCAACATTACCAAATTGCCTTATAATCTGATGTGGAATAAGTTTGCCCTTCTTCCTAAATATCATGACACCCTTCATGGGTGAAACCTTCAAATACACCCAATCATTCACTTTGAACTCCAAATCTCTCTATATGATGAAATCGGTGCAGGACTTTTGGAGACTTTGTGTAGTTTTCAACCTCTCTTGGATGATTTTTACCTTTTCTATAGCTTGATGAATAATGTGCTATCAAAATATGATACTTTTGATGCTTAAAACTTAGAAATTTTATATGTTCTCTGGCTCATTTTATTAGATTTGATATATGTTTATTAAGTTTGCCATGACACCAGGATTCAACATGAATTTTTGAAGTTGAGAAGTGTAGGGCTATTTTGAGGAGTTACGAGCTCATCTCCAAGTCGTAGTTTGAATTACGAGTCATAAATAGAGTTCGTAGGTGTGATTCTCGCGGCAAAAGGAAAAGTTGAAACTATGAGCCAATAGTACGGGTTGATGGATTGAAGTACGAGTCATAAAATGTAGTCATACAAAAGAGTCTTGAGGCTACAGTGTTCCAATTTAACTTATATGAAACCTAAAGATCACGATCCGTAGAAATATTTTTAGGTCGTAAAAGACCTCTTTGTAACTATTGTTTACACCTACAGTGAAGAAGTACGAGTAATATCATGAGCCCATCATTTGATGTACTACCCATATATGGGCTTGTGAAAGTGGTTGGATTTAGTTTTTCTATTCCATTTCATAGTAGAATTTGGTGTCTATAAATAGGATTTTAGTTTTTTTCTCTACATTGGATGCTACATTTTTTAGTCTAGACTTATTACAACACTATGAATTTTTAGTTTTTGGTTGTTCATACTTTTGGTGACTTTTACGGTTGAATATGGAAGATTTTTTATCTCATCTATTTTAATTGTAAGCACACACTTATGCTAACATTATCTATCATTGAGTATCATCTTACGAATATGGGTAGTTAAATTCACAACTAAGATTGTGGGAACCATGAACAATTAATAAAGAAAAATTTAATAACTAGTAATCCTTGGATAGTGTGTATGCATGTATTATTTATCTCTTAATTTTGATTACTTTTTAAGGGATACCTATGCTAGAACTTGCCTTATTCTTACTTGTCGGACCAAGGGGGTAATGATGATAAATGGATAAATAACAGAGATTTACATGTGATTACACTAATCTAATTAGCCTGAACGGACTAGGGGATGGCTGAATCAGGACCAAGGGAAGGATTAGTAATGCATACACCCATAGATGTCATGACCCGAGAGTATGGCCTAGATGTGACATGGCGAAAGAGAACCCGGGAGTCCTCGATCAAGCCGTCTTAGCATCATCACACATATCATTGGTTCGGAAGTGCGTAAAAATAACAAGTGGTACATAAGTCTAAGGGGTTTCGGGGGTTTGGACTCAAGCTATGGGGACAAGGAGGGTTAGGGACTTTCCACGTAAGCACATTCCAAATCCAATAATCACAATAACATAAGCGGAAATGAAAGCATAACATAAGAACGATTGCCAAACATAGATAGTCATATCATTGCAATCAACACATAGCATAACGTACAATGGAGTTCGACATGTCCAACAATGCCTCTACATTGATATGCCCAAATTCACACCTCAAATGAAGTGCAAAGCGGTCGTTGATCAAATATAAATCCCAACAAGAGTTGGGGTTGATCCCACAGGGAATGCGTGAAAATAAAGCTACTAGCACTTAGTCTCACGTGTAATTACTATTTCTGAAATAAAAATACCCAATAAAAATGGGGGTTTTGTAATAATATAAAAACTAGTTATCAAACATATCCTACTGATTAAGTCTCTAAATTGACTACTGGAATTTAACAATGTCTTGCTAGACTAGGTTTGCCGTCCTCATGATACCAACTCCAATATTCAAACTTAAGGCTTCCACGATAGTGATCTCATATACCGAGTAAGTAAATAGTTAACACCTAATTCATCTTCCAGTCCTTCTTAGGTGTATATCGTTCCTCACCTTCTAATCTCAGAACATTTTACCTATTTTACCCTTGCTTTAAACCCCAAGATGCTCTCACCTCTCGATTTCGAGCACTTAGACTAGGTTAATAACCCCAAATTCTACCATAGGAGTCTTTTCCTAATCACCACATTCCTCTCGGGCATGTAGTGAATACAGGATTACCCTAATGCGTTGACTCATTAAGGTTTAGGTTAAATTGAAGACATCTTATGATGCATATGACGACCATTCTCGACGTTTGCCCTAAATTTACCTATCTTATTTGGTTATCATGGTTCCTACAACCCTGTTGTGGGTTTAGCCTAGTATGATTAAAGAATTTTAATTACAATGATATAAACAAATCATGATTAATACTTACGATTGAATATGTAACGAATTTATGGCTTACAATCACAATCGAATGGATGGAAAGTCACAAGTCATCCCATCTAGGGAGAAATTCCATGTTGGCACATGGTTTGACGGAAAGGAGTATGGACCCTTGGAGCTAGTTCACCCCGACTCCAATCCCTTGGTGCTAAGCCTCATACCATGGGAATACATATATACATGCAAGCCTTTCAAAATGAAGGGTTTACGTTCTTTTCAAAACCATGCATCATTAAGCAAACCATGTCATTATCAAATCCATATCCATGCTTAGGCTAACAAGCCAACAAGAATTTCCAAAACCATTACCATATCAATGCAATAGGAGTAACTCATCTACATAGCTTATCATATCAAGCCTTCATAACATATCAAAATGGTGCAAGCACCCAGAATGCTCAAAGAGCCATAACAAGAGACTATGTGATCACAAGCCTTAACATATCATATCATAACAAGAGGGCCATGCCCTTAAAAAGAGTTTCATCATAACCATACTTCAATGCATATGCCGTGAATGAGGAATCAAGTGCATGGGTAATGGAGGATTCAAACCTTAAACCATAATTCAATAGATAATTCAACATAATCCATGATAAAATCCCAATTCAAAGCATATTGCAATTTACCCATGCATATTAAACCATTAAGGGACATGCATATTAGACCTTCAAGAGTGTTAATACACTTCATAAAATTTAAACTTTAAATCACCTAATTTCTACATCCCACAATTCAATTGAATTAAATACATTAAAATGTAAAGAACTCATAATTAAATAAAGCTTAAATTCATGATTTAAAGAGAAGGATTCTTGGGTCTTCATGGATGAAAGGGAATCCATGAATCAATCCCACATACCTTGAAATTAGTCAAGAGAATTGAATGATTTTGCAAGAAAGATGATTTTTTCCAAATTTCTTCAAGCTTTCATCAATGGAGGTCAAGAGGATTGGGAGAATGTTTGTGAGTTTTGAAGAGTGTTAGAATGACTAAGAGAGGATTAGGGTTTGATTTGGGGGCTTTAAGAGACTTTATAAAGGCTAAAAGGGGCACGAGATTAAACCAAATTACAAATTAACCATTAATAAAATGGATAGGATCACAGAAATAGGGCCTCACGGAAGGCTGCCAGGGGTCGTCTACAGGTTCACGGACCGTGAACTTGTCCGTGAGACCACACTTGGTCTTGGCTTCGTCTTAAAATCTCGTGGGACTTTCTAGATCAATTCACGAGGGGTCTCACAGATCGTGTATCTGCACACGGATTGTGTACTGGTCCGTGGAACATCACTTGGTCCGGAGTCCAGCCCCGATCTTTGACCAACTCTCTGGATCACTTCACGGGGCCCTTCACGAACCGTGAAACCTCACACGGATCGTGAAATGCTCCATGGAGTTCCACTTGGTCCGGGGCTTGGTCCTAGATCCAAGGGAGCTTACTAGAACAACTCACGGGACACATCACGGACCATGAACCACCAAACGATCTGTGGTCCCTCACCCGACTCCATTCCGAATCATTTTTCTAACATACTTCTCAATACGGGTAGTCCCACTGTAAGAGCCATAACTTTCACATTCAAACTCCGAATTGAGTGAAACCAGTTGTGTTGCGACGATAACTTGAAGAACTTTGATTTGATATATAATAGCCCACACAATGCATCTCATACAAAGAGATATGGCTTTTCAAAGTCCATGCTGCCTAACCGACCTTACAACCTTCCATCAAAATAATTCCTTTGAATTCAGCCACTTAAATACAATCCATGACTACCAAGATTCAACCATGACGAGTTCAACACTAACCTTGATCAACCATTATGAAGTTTGAAAATTTTTTGGTCGTTACAAACGTGCTCCTATCTAGGCTCCATGGCGGGATTAGGGGATATACCCCGATCATAATCTTTCGTCGGTGTGGTTCCTCGGTCCGAACCTCTAGCTATTCCTTTGGCATGACCCCTACCCCTAGCTAGGGTCTTAATAGCAACACTAGGGGAGACCTCTCCTCGTCCTATAGAAGTAGTAGCTCTAGTCCTCGCCATCTATCAAAAGGACACACGAACACTCAACACTTAAACAAGACCCACGGACGAATTGATTAGAATGAAACAAAAGAGAATTTCATAACAGTCTTCATAGCCTCTTAAGGATAAATAACAGACGTCTCCGCACCGATCCTTAATACTCTACTCAACTAGGCTTGTACACATGTGAGACCTATGAATCTGAGGCTTTGATACCAAATTGTCATGATCTAAAATCCAGGTGTGATGGCACTCACTAACCCACCGAGGTGAGTCAACCCAAACCTTACCTAATTAATAGAAAATATAAAACGAAATATAAACAATTTAGTAAGATATAAAAAATGGAAGATATCAAACCACAACTATCTCAAGAACTGGTGTCACATGTAAAAGACACTCAAAGGGCTACTGAATCAAGTAACTCCTTAAATCCCAACCATAATCTGCCGAACTACAACCCTGTACTCAGGAAAGTCCCATCATAATATAATATAAAGATCACAGTAATATAGATATAATCAATAACTGACATAGTATCTTTAAACACCTGTATATAAGTGGATCCAACACTTACTCGGGCTCAGGAATATAATAAGTACACAATCTCATAAGTAGTATACAATTAATATCAATCAGGTATGATATATGAGATGGAGTGAATGCCATGAAATATGAATAATGCGATGCAATGTCAAATAATCATGATGCATGTCTATCCTACGATACACATCCATATCTGTGAACATCTACGACAAAGACATCGGTTAATGCTCATATATTCGGAAGAGATCTCGGATCCTTCTGAAATATTGTCTCAGATTCAATATCCACCGGCATATTACCTCAACACGACAATAATGCAGGATGGCGAGAACGTGCTTGGACTGACCAACCTCAAGTTGGGGGTTGGAGAAACCGTGAGGGAGATAGGTATATTCCACCTCATGACAGGGTAAAGGCTGCTAACCCCATGGTGAATCAAGAGAATCTTTGAACTGAAGATATGCTCACCAGAATCTTGAGCAAGGTAGAAGCCTCTGATAAAGTCTTGAAGGTGATGAAGTTTGATTTCTGTTAGTTGAGTCAAACTGTGACATCACATTCGACATCCATTAAGCATTTGGAGACTTAACTTGGAAACATATCAGCTCATCTTAATCAACGTCCAAAAGGAGGTCTTCCTAGTGACACGATGGCTAATCAAAAGGAAATGATCAGCAGTGTATAGCCAAAACTTCTCACAGTGGGAATATGGTTGAAGGCACACAACCATCACATGTTATTGAAGAAGACCTAAATGAAGTACAAGAAAAAAAGTGTGGTTACTGCTGAAGATGATGAGTATGAAGCTCATGTTGAGAATGGTGGTGCTTTTGGCAAATCCTAGAGCGAGGAACAAGAGAAGAGTGGGGATTCTATTTTGAATGTTAAGAAAGTTTTCCCTAATAATTCAAGTATAGCTGTGAGGTTGAAAACACCTCAAGCCAGGGTTGACCCTACATTTCCACAGAGATTGAAGAAGAAAGAGAAAGATGATAAGTTTCAAAAGTTCTTATCTATGTTCAACTCATTGTCAATAAACGTTCCACTTTTGGAAGCTTTGATTGAAATGCCAGGTTATGCTAAATTCATGAAAGAGTTGGTCACGAAGAAAAGAACTTGAGTGTGAAAGAATCAAAGTGTCTCACAATTGTAGTGCAATCTTACACAAAACATGGTGCTAAAAAAAGAAGACCCAGGTGCATTCACTATTCTATGCACCATTGGAGCCTCAAAGTTTAGTAGGGGCATTATGTGACTTAGGAGCAAGCATAAATCTCATGCCCACGACCATATTTGAAGAATTAGGGTTGAAAACCCTTTCACCGACAACAATGCAGCTACTTATGGCTGATCAGTCTATCGAATGACCAGTTGGAAGTTACATGATGTATTGGTGAAGGTGGATAAGTTCATTCTTCCAGCTGACTTTGTAATTTTGGATTGTGAGGTGGATATCGACATACCGATTATATTGGAAAGGCCACTCTTAGCCACCGAAAGAGTTGTTGTGGATGTAGAGAGTGGAGATCTTAAGTTCACGGTGAATGATGAGGAAGTTGTGTTCAATATATGCAAAACTCTAAAGTCAAGAGATGACCCCAAAGTGTTGTCAGTAATGAACGAATCTGTAATGACTTGATGAAGAAGAGGAACTATGTCATGCCATGACGTTAACTTAGACGTTACTTGGGAGGAAACCCCAGGTGAGCATTTATTGCTTTTAGCTTTGAATAATGGGTGTTGAATTGTGCAAAGTTGAAAAAGAAAACAAAATTAAAGTGGAAAGTTGATAGGGTGATCAATGGAACCAATTGGTATATCGCCGATTTAAAAAAGAGATCATTTGTTTGATCGTCTTTCGTGTTGCTTAGTGACTCCTGTGGTGCTATTGAACTTTGCAAACTAAAGAACAACTCAAAACATCACCGAAACCAATGAGAAATGGTCAATCTCACTGCACTTCAAGGCTGAGGGAAAGGTATGCACAATATTAAAAAAGGTGGCCCCTAGCATACTTGACACTGCACCGAACGTGCTAGGCAGTGTGGTTCGGCATCGCCGAACATGTATGCCTCACTGACCTACTTAAGGCTTTTCAAATGCCTTGGACTTTTCACTTTTCATCTTCCCTCCTTTTTCACTTCTTTCACAAGCCAACATCCCTTTTAACTTTTTCTTTGAAATTTTCACAAAGAAGTATTCATCACCAAAACATCTTTAAGGATTATCATTTTGTCTCATCATTAAAGAGGTATGTTCTTGGTCCTTGTTGTTATACTTTTGGAAGAATGTCATTGGTAAGAAGGTTGATCATGCTTTATTATTGGAATCCCTATTGGAAATTGTGTAGGTAAACTTGAATATTGATGTTAAAACCCTAAATTGCATGAATGAGTGACTTATTTTGGGTTTTGATTCCCTCTATGTATGTCCAAATTGGTGGTACCTATGATGTGGGTTAGGTTTATGAACGAATGAATTTTTACCCAATGGTGAAGTTTTTGTGGGTATTATCTCAATTTCATATTTGTTTCATGCTTGAATGTTATTACTTGATATAGAACCTTGATCATGAGAATGTGTTATTCAAAATGCTTTCTAGTTTGGACTGATTGTCCCTATGGGTGATGGGTGAAGTCTGAGTATCCCTTAATCTTCTTGGAGCGATTTGAACCTGGCCTATGATAGATTGGGTGATGTCATTCTTAAAGGTAAGGCATCACTTGATTGAGTATAAAGCTATGGAAACCATGTGATGGTGATAATTAATAAATTATCATGCATTGATGTTTAATGGTGGTTTAGTGTGTGACTGTCATCCATGTTCTTGGTGTAAAAATTGTTGAATTTTGAGTGAATGGATGAAGGCCTATGCCAGTCACCTATGATGATGGTCATTTTAACCGCTTAAGGGAACTCAGCAATGCACCTTGTGGTCACATGCACCCCCTTAATTAACTGATGGTGATGGTCTTTTACCGCATAATCTGCTCGGTGCTGCACCAAGTATGTTTTGCGACCAAACTGTCCTGTCTACCATGAATGTTTCTCATATGAGCAAAGCCAGGAGGACCATGAGAAGCTAGCTTGGATGGAGAGCCAAATTATGGACACTGTGAAAGCAGAATATCTTCAGGACACATCCATGATAGGCACATCCAGTACACGCGAGCTTGAGCCTGTGAGGCCACTATTTGATCTTGAGAAAACACCAATGGATGAGGGCATTGATGCCCCCATGACCACTTCTCCAGCTCAACCACCACCACCACCACCACCACAATAGAATTGATATGATAAGGGGATTCTCATACTCACTTCCTTCTCTTATGCTTACTCTTTGTTGTCCCTTGCACATTGAGGGCAATGTTTATTCTTTTAGGAGGGGGTGAGCTTGAGGAGCTCACTATCTTTTGGATGATTGATACTTTTGGTTTTGAATGAGACAATGATGTTTCACTTTTATGTGTGATGTGTTGATGGATATTAAGAAAATTTTTAACTTTGTTGGTTTGTAAATAATTTCAATTTGAGTTTTAATAGAGTAGTATTTGCTATTTTTATTTTTTATTTTATTTTTCTTGAGCTAAATAGATGAATAATTGCAAATGATATCCTTGAAATTTGGCAAACCCCATGTATATATGAAAAGCCGTGCAAATGTTAATATCATATCTCTAATCCTTAGCAATTCGGACATTTATGTTCTATATCTTTGATTCGGATGGTGCCATGGATGAGGAGCATGTGCTCACTAATTAGTCTTTTCTAGATAAATCAATCCACGGATGAATTTGAGGAATCTTCAATTCACTATGTAAGCAATTGAGCTTGGATATGCGGTGATAAAAAAATTGCAAGTGTGTTGCCATTATTTACATGTGAATCCATTTTGCCAATGTGGGATTAGGAATTTTGTTGAAATGCATGTTTTGCAACATCTAGAACTTGCCCGGTTTGTTTTGAGGAGTAACTTGGTTGATTCAAGATTAAGAAAGGACCTTAGACCTTCCTTGGTTCCACTGAGTCCACTTTGACCATATTGACCTCCCTTGACAATGAAATGAATCCTTATTGAAGCCCTTTCGAGCCTTGATCCCTTCTTTGGAAAACTTGTAACCTTGACTCATGTTTGTGAAAGACAATTCCTTCTTGTTTCCCACCAATCCCTCCATGAGATTGAAACACTGAACAGTGGACAAAGGTTAATTTGGGGGTATTATTAGAAAGAAAGGGGTGTTTCCTATGAAAGAGTCGGAAAAAGAGGGACAAAAATGAAAGAAAGATAGAGAGGAATCCTAGAAATGTGTAACAACCCGAAAATTTTCAAAATCTACTTATGGTTGGAATTATATGATGTACTACAAGCCATGTATAAGTTTTGGTGGCCACGGGTTGAGTTTAAGTGGCCGAACGCAAATTGGGCTAGAAAGTTGCCTAGATGGACAATTTGGACAGTCAACTTAAAATAGTCATAACTTTTGATGTGGGATGAACCATATGAGATACAACATATCCTATTGAATATATTTGAGTTAGCTGTGAAACACAAGTCGTTTCACTAAATTTGGATATCATATGAGGGAGATATGGCCCAAACAGTGAGACTGTCTAAAATTCGAAAGCCATTGGAGATAGGCTCAGAAAAATGGCCAAGGACATTTGCACGGACCTTTAAACTTTGAACGGTCTGTATAGTGTTTTATGTGATGTCACAGTGAGCTTGGGGTGGCATGGAACCACCCCTAAGTCAAGTGTAGGTCAACAGTTTCTCAAACGGACCGTTTGAGTTTTGACGGGCCGTTTGCTGCCTCGTTGAGTGAGGAAGTGGCTAGTACATGGATTGGATGAGGTGTTTGAGTTTAAGGGAGGTCATACGGTGCAGTTCACAGGCCGTCTCACCTTAGACGGTCCATTTGGTTGTTCGTGAAGTTCAACAGAAAGTCCTTCGAGAGTTCGTGGAAAAGTTTGGCTAAGTACATCCAAACGGTCACTTGAACGGACTGTGTGACCATTTGACAGCACTGTAGCAGCCATTTGGGTGCTGTGTTCAGTGAAATGTTCTGGTTTATTGATGGTATTTTTATGATTTAACATTTCCCTAAGCCCCCTTTTGGTCCCTCAAGGTATCCTAAACCCCTAAATCATCCCCCAAACCCTCATTCATCCATTCAAACTCTCCTACACTCTCTCTTAAGAT
>JBCEWC010012668.1:0-15676 GCA_038996855.1 Solanum aculeatissimum | reverse complement strand
ACCCGTTAAGGGTCCCGTCAACCCACACTTAGCTTTGGGGTTGTTCCAAGCCACCCCAAGCTCACTGGAACATCACAAAACATCCTAGACGTACCGTTCAAAGTTTAACGGTCCGTGTAAATGTCCTTGGCTATTATTCTGAGCCTATCTCCAATGGCTTCCAAATTTTAGACAGTCTCACTGTTTGGGATATATCTCCCTCATATGATATCCAAATTGAGTGAAATAACTTTTTTTGCAAAGCTAATTCAAAGAGATTCAATTTTCTATGTGGTAGCGCACATGTTTCATCCCACGTCAAAAGTTATGACTATTTGAAGGTGACTGTCAAAACTGTCCCTCTAGGCCACTTTCTAGGCCAATTTGCATTTGGCCACTTAAACTCAACTCGTGGCTACGAAAACTTAACCATGGCTTGTAGTACATCATAGAATGCCAACCATAAGTATATTTCGAAAATTTTCGGGTTGTTACACGCGACAAGACATACAAATTACATTCCCAAATTATTTAAAATTTGATTAAGTCACTGTAAAAAGATAACTGCCAATTTTTGAGATGTGAATCACCTTAAGTTGTAAATAGCTGGGGGGTACTCCTTCATCATTTCCTATTTAACTTCCCAAGTTACTTCCTCAAGATTGTGTTTCGCCATAACACCTTTATGGAGGCCACTTCTTTAGTTTGAAACTTTCTTACTTATCGATATAAAATAACCATTGGTACATCATCATAATATAAGTCTTCATCAATGTGAGTATCCTCAATGTGAATAATACGTGAAGGATCTCCAATTCACTTTTGAAATATAGATACATGAAACACTGGATGGACTACACCGAATTATGAAGGAAATCAAACCCGTACTCTACCTTGCACATTTTCTAAATAAACCTATACGATCCAACATACCTAGGATTGAGCTTCCCTTTATTTTCAAATCATGTGATACCCTTCATAGATGATACTTTCAAGAAAACCTAATTTTCTATATCAAACTCTAAGTCTCGTCGTCGAACATCTGTATAAGACTTCTGCGTACTTTGGACTATTTGCAAGTTATCTATGATAAGCTTTACCTTTTCCATCACTTGCTTGACTAGATTAAGACCTAGAAACTTTACCTCCTCGACCTCAAATCATTCGATCAACAACCTACACCTCCACCAGTATAACACTTCATATGGAGCCATTTGAATGCTAGCTTGGAAGTTGTTAATATAAGCAAACTCGATAAGAGGTAGATGATCATCCTAACTTTCTTTAAAATCAATAACTTAAGCATGTTACATATCCTCAACAGTCTGAAGAGTACACTCTGTCTATCCATTAGTTCATAGATGAAAATCGGTGTTATGATTTACTTGAGTGCCCATACTCTTTTGAGAAGACCTCCAAAAATGTGTCACAAATTGAGCCCCTCGATCAAAGGTAACAGATAATGGAACTTCGTGAAGGAAAAAAAATCTCCTGAATGTGAAGTCTAGCATAATCCTCCACTGAATATGTCATTCTTACTGGCAAGAAATAAGAAAATTTTGTTAGTCTATCAATGATTACTCAAATAGAATCATACTTGCATGTAGTACGAGGAAAACCACTGATGAAATCTATATTTATCTTGTCCCATTTCCATAACAGAAGCTCAATATACTGAGCTAGGCCTCTGGGTCTCTGATGTTCTGTTTTAACTTTCTTAGAGTAGGGGCATTAGGCTACCATCTCTATTATATCTTTTTTCATGCCATTCTACAAATAGATTTGTCAAAGGTCCCAATACATTTTTATCTCTCTTGGGTGAGCTGAATATCTAGAATAATGGGACTTAGAAAGAATCTTGGCGTGGATCTCTCAATGTTTGGCACACATAAGCGACCCTTGTACCTAAGGACTCCATCTCCAGATAGCTCAAGTAAAGGATGTTGCTATTGTGGAATTCTTTCCCTCAATGTCATAAGCTTAGGATCTTTGTGTTGTCGCTCTTTTACTTTAGTAACAAAGGAGGATTCTTCTGTATTCTAAAGAATTACACCTCTACCCTCCGCATCTACTAGTCACACCTGCAAACTAGCTCTCTGACATATATGTTTTATCATTTTAACCTTGTTAGCTTCAATATGGCTTAGATAGCCCATGGACTTTTGGTTAAGGGCATCAAAAACAATATTTACTTTACTGGGATGGCATAAAATGTCAACATAATAGTCCTTTAGTAATTCTTGCCATCTACTTTGCTATAGGTTCAACTCATTCTTTTTAAATAAATATTAGAGGCTCTGGTGATCAGTAAAAATATCAACACGAACCCCGTATAGATAATGTCACCAAATTTTTAGGAAAAAAACAACTGCGACCAACTCAAGATCAAGTGGCTTATGAGGTAGAGAGGGAACTCAAGGAGGAAAAGTTGAACAAGTACAAAGGGATGTCATCTTCTAATTCTTGGAATAAGAACAAGAAAAAGGCTTAAACGTCTTCGGAATGGAGCAAAGGAAAGGATCTTAAAAAGTCGTATGAGAAGAAATTCATTGAAGGAAATACTCAAAGTATCCACCAAGAGAAGGAGGTAACAAAGAACCAATCAAGTACTTAAAGGCATTTAATGTCACAAATATAAAGGATGGGATCATATGATGCGGGAATGTCCTAGTTCAAAGAGGAGAGTTGTACCTTGGTAAAGAGGTGGATCAAGAACAAAGGTTGTAAAGATGAAACTCAAGATGAAAATGAGTTTTATGATAATGATGGTGAGGGATAAGATCCATGTGAAGGGAGAGATGTAGACGTTCCTAATGGGTTGATGAGGAAGAATCCAATTGAAGATTCTTGGCCTCAAGAAGGAGAGTTCACCGTGACAATGTATGAGGTGAGGCGAGTCAAGATTAGTAAGGCCATGGATGATCCGAGTCAAAGAGAAAATCTCTTCCTTTCTAAATGCCTCATCAAAGGTAATGTATGTTTCTTGATCATTGATAGTGGAAGTTGTGCCAATGTTATTTGTACAGCATTAGTGGAATTCTTGAAACTCCCTACCACTAAGCATGCTATTCCTTACAAACTTCAATGGTTGAGTGAGTGTGGAGAATTGAGAGTGCAAATACAAGTGTTGATCAAATTAAAAATTAGGAAGTACCAAGATGAGATCTTATATGATGTGGTCCCAATACAAGCATGTCATGTGCTACTCTGGATACCTTGGAAATATGAACATTCAACCAAGCATGATGGTAGATCCAACAAGTATTCACTTGTGTTGGATGGTCATAAGTATGTCCTTCATCCTATGTCACCCTCACAAGTCAATGAAGTGTATCAAAAGATGAGTGAATTGAGGAAGAAAAAGAAGACGAGGAGGAACATATGGAAATTAAGGCTGAAGAGATGGAGGAAAAGATAAGAGTGAGGGGAAAGTCTAAGGTGATGTTGGATAGGTACAAGGAGATAAGATAGGAAGTTGAAGCCAAAAGATCCTTCATACTTATCACCCATAAGGATCACGTGCTACACACCAACCAATCTCTTTTCTCTTTTCCCCATTCTATTTCTCTTTATTTGCAAGACTTCTCAAAGGAGCTTCCTAGTGGATTACCTCCACTTCAAGGTATTGAGCATCAAATTAAATTCATGTCAGTATCTTAATTACCCAATAAACTGGCTTATCGAAATAATTCGGAGGACACCAAAGAGCTTCAATGGCAAGTTGAGGAACTCCTCAACAAAGGTTATGAGAGAGAAAGTATGAGTCCATGTGTCATTCCAGTTATCTTGGTTCCAAAGAAGGATGGAACGTAGTGCATGTGTATGGATTGTCGAACCATCAATAGAATCATGGTAAAGTATCATCATCCTATACTTAGATTAGATGATATGCTTGATGAAATCAACAGTTCTTGTGTGTTTTCAAAGATTGATCTTAGGAGTGATTATCATCAAATACGGATACACCCCGGTGATGAATGGAAAACCACATTTAAGACCATGTTTGGTCTATATGAATGGTTGGTGATGCCTTTTGATCTCATTAATGCTCCTAGTACTTTTATGCGACTCATGAACCTTGTGATGAAATCTTTCATAGGGAAGTTTGTTGTTGTCTACTTTGATGATATCTTGGTCTATATCAAAGCCATGAATGAGCATCTAGAGCATTTGAGATGTGTCTTTGATATGCTTAGAAAGGAACAACTTTATGTTAATCTCGAGAAATGTTTATTTTATGTTGATGAAGTTGTTTTCTTGGGCTTTGTTGTCAGTGCAAGGGGCATTGAGATTGATGAATCTAAGAAAGACACTATTAAGAATTGGCCAACTCCAAAATCCATAAGTGATGTTTGAAGCTTTCCTGGATTGGCTAGTTTTTATAGATGGTTTGTCAAAGGATTTAGTATGATCGTCGCTCCCTTAACTGAGGTAATCTGAAAGAATAAGCCTTTCAAGTGGGGTGAGGAGAAAGCAAAGACCTTTGAGACCTTAAAATCCATGCTTAGTTCTTCTCCATTGTTGCAAAATTGCTCAATTTTGAGAAAATGTTTGAAGTGGAATGTGATGCTAGTAAATTAGGTATAAGAGTCGTCTTAATGCAAGTTCAAAAG
Source organism: Solanum aculeatissimum (assembly GCA_038996855.1). Taxonomy (NCBI): domain Eukaryota; kingdom Viridiplantae; phylum Streptophyta; class Magnoliopsida; order Solanales; family Solanaceae; genus Solanum; species Solanum aculeatissimum. The sequence goes on along the minus strand of JBCEWC010012668.1, from coordinate 11,084 downwards.
CCTATTGCTAATTTTGGTGAAAATCTAAAAGGTGTCATATTGAATTGTCCCACTTATGATCTTGAATTTTATGCTTTGATTAGGGCATTGGGAAATTAGCAACATTATTTGCTGCCCAAAAAATTTGTTATTTAGACCGATTATAAGTCCCTAAAACATATTCGAGGTCAAGGTAAGTTGAAAAAGAGGCACACCAAATGGATTGAATTCCTTGAAACTTTCCCTTATGTAATCCAATACAAAAAGAGAAAGGAAAATATGGTGGTTGATACCTTATCAAGAAAACATGTGCCGATAAGTACTTTGTCTTCTAAATTGCTTGGTTTTGATTGCTTGAAGACATTGTATCCCAAGGACCCATATTTGCTCCAATCTACCAAGATTGTGAGGAATAGGAAAGGGAAATTGCTTGAGGATAGATCTTCTACTCCCTATCTCAAGTTTGATGGTTTTTTATTCAAAGAAATGAGACTATGTGTGCCTATGAGCTCTTGGAGAGAACAATTTGTGAGGGAGACACATGATGGAGGATTGAAGGGACATATTGGTATAGACAAAACTATAGGAATTGTGGAGGAACAATTCTATTGGCCCAAAATGCACAAAGACGTTGTTCAAATTTGTGGCCAATGCATTGAGTGTCAATGTGCTAAGTCATGCCTCCTTCCCCAAGGTTTGTACACTCCACTTCCCATGCCTCAAAGACCTTGACTTGATATTTCTATGGATTATTTTTGGGTTTTCCAAGGACTAAAAGAGGAAGAGATAGAATCTTTGTAGTTGTTGATCGATTTTCAAAGATGGCTCATTTTATTCCATGTCATAAATGTGATGATGCACCTCACATTACATCTTTGTGTCTTAAAAATATTGTTCAATTGTATGAAATTCCTCAAACCATTGTAAGTGATAGGGATCCTAAGTTTCTTAGTCACTTTTGGAAAGAGTTATGGGGTAAACTTGGTACCAAATTGTTATTTTCAACTTCTTGTCACCCACAAACCGATGGCCAAACCGAAGTTGTTAATAGGACCTTGGGTTCTATGCTTTGTGCCATGGTAAATGAAAAGTTGGGATTGTGGGAGGAACATTTGCCACTAGATGAATTTGCTTACATTCATGTTATTCATAGGACTATTGGTATGTCTCCATTTGAGGTTGTATATGGGTTTAACCCCTAACTCCCTTGGATTTAAATCCTCTTTCCTATGATGTTGTTTTGAGCTTAGATGGAAGAAAAGGGCTGAAGCTATGAAGAAGCTCCATGAGAAAGTTTGACTTCACCTTGAAAAGAAGAATCAAGACATGGCAAAGGAGGCGAACAAGGGTAGAAAAAGGATTGTGCTTAAACCGGGTGCTTGGATATGAGTAAGAGTTATGCTTGAAATGGGTGATTGGGTATGGGTGCATTTTTGCAAAGAGTGGTTTCCCAATCAAAGGAAAGCTAAGTTGATGCCAAGAGGTGATGGTCCATTCCAAGTGTTTGAGAGGCTCAATGGCAATGCTTACAAGGTTGACCTTCCATCGGAATATCAAGTCCCATAACATTTTCAATGTGTGTGATTTGTCCCCATTTCCAACTCTTGAGGATGAAGAAGCACTGCGTTTGAGGACAAATTCTTTTCAAGAAGGAGAGAACGATAAAAATTGGATCGCGTCAAGGCCATTAACTAGGAGTTAATCTCAAGAACTTCAAAGGTTGTAAAGGTTATTCATGAAGTTGCAGGTATTTGAGCTTGTATTGGGGCCAAAGGAAGGATTATATACCTTGAAAATAGCTCGTAAAAGTGATAGCAGAACAGGAGAGAATTTGTCATGTTTGGCGACAAGATAGCAAATCACTGATTCGTCGACAGCCTGGGAGATCGCCTAATGTTCCAGAAAGTCCATGATTCAGAGATGTGATCCTTCGGCGATGGGAAGGCCATTCAACGATCTGCCAAATAAAGAAGGTGATGGTCACTTTGACCGTCATTTTGTCAATTGCAGCCACTTTTGGGTCATTTTTGTGCTAATTCACCTAAAAGTAGCTCATAGTTTCTCATTTCTAGGTATACTTTTGAATATTGATGAACAATACTCCTTTTGTGAGTTTGAGAGCTTGGTACAAGCTTTGGTTGAACTTTGTTTAGAAACGGGGTTAATGGGGAATCCAATTTCCCTTGAGGTCTTCGTAAGAGGTTGGTGCTTGTTCTGGATTAATCAATTTTTGTCTTTTGGTTTAATATACCTTTAGGTTGCTTTCGATTTTCTTTCTTAAGTTAATCTATCTATCTATCGATTGAGGTCTTTAGGTTTAATATACCTTTAGATTGCTTTTGATTTCCTTTTTGTATTTTGTTTTACATCAATGTGTTAGTACTATGGAATGTACTAAGTATGTGGGTATGTAATGCAATAAAGTATATGTCATAATCTAGTGAACAATATGATCATTTAAGACATTACATAAGCCATGGAACATAAGATACTGTATGAGGACGGTGAAGAACGTACACTTAATTTGATTGCCTGATAAGGCACTTACACATAGAATAATGAGAAACATAGGTTACTACGCATAAGTAAAATAGATATACCTTTAAGGAACAATGCATTACTTTAAGGGAAGGACCACCTTAGTATGAATATAACATTAGTAATCATAAAGAAGAACACCATGCATACTTAAGGAGAGAGTCATGTACCTTCATAACAAATATCGTTATAGTAACAAGGGACCATAAACATCTGGGGAAATCATTTGAAATTGTAAAACAATGAGTCGTATGAATTTTAAAACAACTATCGTAGTAGTAAAAATCTTTGGGCATAATAAGAAGGAACCATCATATGAGGACACCTTGGGGACATGAGGAGGACATGAACATATGTGAGAGAAACCTTTAACCGACATAAATCGTGTGAGCTAAACCATGGATTCCTAATATTTTCCTACACCGAATAAAGGGGGAAGTCACTTGCCAAGGTGACCTCCTAAGATGCCTAAGTGGATCCACTAAAGCTAGCTAGTGAGAAAATCTCTACTAATGGATGATCTAGAAATCAGCCTCTACTAGTGGGTGTCCCCTATTTCCTACGCTGGCATGTAGTTATGGGACAATGGGATTCTATTAATGGTCTTTGGCCCTAGCTATGGGATTCTACTAATGGTCTATGGCCCTAACATAATGATTCTTGTACGTAAGAATACGATGTACCTATAATAAAATAAATCTTGAAATTTAAAGATTATGTTGGAAATGGTTTTGGAATCCATGGGTGGAAGGACCCATGGATGAAGAAACTCACATACCTTAATAGTTTTGAGAAAAGTTGAGAGAAGCTTGATGAAGCCTGAAGTCATGTTGAAGCTTGGCCTTCAATGGAGTGGTCTTGGAACCCTAGAATTTAAGATGAATTTAGAAGAAAAAACTTGAGAGGTTTTTAGTGAAATTTTGGAGTTTTAGTGAGTGAAATAAGCCTAAAAATTGTAAAAATTTCATGTATTCCTATATATAAAGGTTCAGGAATTTGTCCCAATTGCCCTTACTTAAATTTGAAAATTTTCGAAAAAATGTATACTATGGTGAAAAGGGAACGCGACGCAGACTTGTTCTTCTGTGGTTCATTTTTGTGCGAAGTTTAATTTTTCCCTGTTTTGGCCCTGGGATGAGTCTCGATCATTTTTACACTAAAATGAACCCTCTCCATGACACGGAGAGGTCGCAGACCCTTCTAGAAAGTGCAAAAAGTTGTGAAAAACTATTTTTCGATACGGTTGATCTAAAAATCGAACGAGACCATTTTTCCACACGATTTTGCCCCCGATCAAGATTCCAGCCTCAAATTTTTTTTTAAAATACATATGGATGATGCGTTGTGCAAGGAATATATTCGAAGGGTATTCTAAGGCACTTTGAGATGTGTTACAGGTAGTGTTATTTATATCTTTTTTGTTTATTAGGTTAACATTAATCAACTGTTGACTTCTCTCAATCGACTCATATAAGGGGTGAAGGACTTTTTGAAATCCGATCTATGTAAACATTATATTAATTAGTCATTGTCCTTTCTTAAGAGACTTTGAACGCTCAAGATGCACCTTCGGGGATGCAATAAGGTTGTATGCAAATAGAGTAATTCAAACAAAGTTGGGGTTGAATCCCACAACAAGTTAGGAGAAACACTCACTAATTGGACGAATACTAGATTGATAGTCAATTTCTATCCCGCAAGGGTTGAAAGTTTTTTGTGCAATTAAACTTAAAGATCGCGCACAGTAAATAACAACGAATGCAATATTTATGCAATTAAACTGTCAAGGTTAAATTTATGAGATTAAAGTACTAAGGTTGTATCCTTATAATCGGCTGCATTGTCCATCGGGTTTCATGAAAGCACAAATATAGAGGTCGTAGATATGCACTCAGTCCTTGCACCGTCGCTCATTCTTTCCCAAGCGTTGGGCGATTTATCTACTTATGATACTTCTACGACTTTATAAGTTATTTAGATAAGCATGACTAATTATGCCAAGTAAATTCTATTATTTCTAGCTAGGAATAACTTGTCCTTGAGTTAAATGACCTCTACAAGTATAAAAATTTTGTCTGCACAAATGTTTAAATGATCATAGATCATTATTTCGACATGGTAATTCCTTCTTGTACTTTTTTTTTTGGTTTTTGAGAAAATGATCAAATGGTCCTTTATGTTTGAGCGTTGGTTTTATTTGGTCTTTAATGTATAAATATCTTTAATGTATAAATACGGTGGGAACTATTTTTAATATATTTCAAAAAGATAATTAGTATGGTACTAAATATAAATAGAAATAATTAATTTTTTTTGAAATCTTATTGGAATTGTCCATATCCAGTTTTACAAAAATAAACTATGACCCTCGGTATGTGAATTGTACATATGCATATAAGCTATCAAACTACACAACAAAGATACCTTCTTGTGTCGTTCAATCCGAATTCAGAATCAACATCAAAATTCCTAATCCTGACTTGAAAGAGCAAACTTTCAATGCAAGGTAAGACTTGAAAAATATTGCAATTTTATTGTGATATATTCAATGAAGTATGAAAGAAAAGCCTTGAATGGGCTAAATAGGTTGTGTATGGAAAAAAGATGTTGTGGGCCTCAATTTGTTTTGACGCCAAAAAAACAACAAAACATTATCTTTACTTCACAAGACTTTAGAACCAAATTCATAATTTTTAATTTTTTTTTGAAATATATTAAGATCATGTTTATGTATTAAGGACCGAATGGAACCAAAACCAATATATTTTGTCTAGTACGTATTTTTTTTATTAGAAGTATGGTAACTAGGTCTCTGCAAGTGAGAAAAGCAAAAACAAATCAATCAATATATATATAATTTTGTGTGAATGAATGTGACGTAGTCGAAAAAAAAGGAAGAGGAACAGATGAATAGGTAATTTGTGGAAGTAAGAGAAATGTAAGAGTAAGGGGTGTTGTGGACATTTTGTTGTTTTGTTTTGACCTCCTCCTCCCCTATTACCAAGCTTGATCGAAAAACGAAAAGAGGAGGAGAATGCATCCGTTGAATGCAGTGGCAGTTGTTCGAATGGCTATGAGGAACGGGGCCGTCCCAGCTGGGTTGGGGGCAGAAATTGCATTTGGGACGGTGTCATGGTTCGTCTATGCTGGGATCTCATGTCTTTTAGTACTCTTCGCCGGAATTATGTCCGGATTAACATTGGGCCTCATGTCTTTGGGTCTCGTCGAACTTGAGATCCTTCAACGAAGTGGCACCCGCGCTGAGAAAGACCAAGCAGGTATACAAAGAATTCATAACACCTACTTAATTAATACATATCTCATTAAAAAAAATATACATATTTTTCAGCTACAATCCTTCCTGTTGTTCAGAAGCAGCATCAGCTTCTTGTTACGCTACTTCTCTGTAATGCTGCTGCAATGGAGGTACCCTCTCTCATTCTAATGTATATCCTAAGGGAGGATCAAATAAATATAAAGTAATCCCTTTTTTTCCTTTTCAGGCCCTTCCTCTATACCTGGATAAGCTTTTCAACCAATATGTGGCCATTATACTATCAGTAACTTTCGTTTTGTTTTTTGGAGAGGTAAATTGCATCCATCTCAGCATTTAAGATCTATCCATATGCTTGCATCCTCATGCTGTCTTTAATTTGTTTTTCAGGTTATTCCTCAAGCAATATGCACAAGATATGGACTTGCAGTAGGTTCCAACTTTGTTTGGCTTGTTCGTATTTTGATGTTCCTGTGCTATCCTATAGCTTACCCCATCGGAAAGGTAATCACTGCACTCATTAAGTAATTGGACTACAAGTATTTTATATGATCCTTGCCTTGGGGCTTGGAGTAGCTGTTCCAAAAACATAAACACTCTATATTCTTGAATCCAAGGACTGCCATTATTTCAAACATCCTCGATACCGAAGTTCTTCTGAAACCTTTAATTTGTCTTACAAGAAATTTTTTGTTTAAGTTCTTGGTGTCCGAAGAATTGATTATAGTGTTTAGAGCTGCAGTGGCAAATTTACATTAAATATGGGATCCATAAAACTCGGTATTTTATGTATATATTTTTTAAAATTAGTATAATATTATCATTTGACACCCATGCTAATAGAAAGCTAAGTGTTGCACTTGATTGAATGTTTACCTAGAGGACTAGGGATCAATTGGCACTTAAAACATTCTTTTCCTTTTTTGTGGTGCATGTTTTACAAATCCTAGATTTGCGTCTTTCTAGAGGCATTTAAGCTGCTCTACTGAGTTGTTCGTTTGTGTCTCGGTTCAATTAGCTTGTAATTAACTCTAGTCTATGCTACTGAAAAGATAAAAGTTTTCACTTCCTACTTTTGAGAATATCTGCACTCTACAAGAACATGTAATAGCTATGAATTTGTTTGTCGGTAATATGGACATTCAAAGCTTAGGTGACCTAGCCTTACGTACATTCTTTTGTCTTCGGTTGCATTATGGTGTAGCTTTAGGAAATCGGTATTGATGTAGTTTCTCTCTTCTGATGGAGTTAAAAATTAGGTTGATTGAGTCTGTGTTGCCTCTGTAGTTGTGGAATGTGGACATAATAACTTGCCCTGTTGCGGATACTTACTTTTCTTACCTTCCTTTTCCTGATGTAAATTACAATGTTGGAAAAAATATTTTGATTTACTGAATAGAAATAATACAAATTTGAACTAAATTTATTATAGCAAACGACTTCCAGCCAAGCCTGATACTGAGGATATTTTGCAGAATAAGGTGTTATGAATATTATCTAAATAAACAGCATTGACTTTCCTAAGGAAACTTGAGATCATGTTGTGACTTTCAGCTCTGCAGTTGGACACTGAACAGACCAGAAAGGACATGTTCGTGAGGGTATTTATTTAAGGATTACCAGAGCTGGCTTGTTGTTGGGACTGCTGATGCTTCCTAGCCTCGTCATATTAACAAATACTTGGTACATTGAATAAATTCTGGGAAACGAAAAAAATCTATACATATATTGTGTGTGTTTATGTGATCACCCTCAAGCTAATCTCGTACAGTCTGATCAACGGTCAATTTAGCCAGTGCTCTAGCAATTATGATATTGACATTGTTGAGTTGATGTTGTGTGTTTCCAGATCCTAGACTGTGTTTTGGGACATAATGAAGTACTATTTAGAAGAGCCCAGTTGAAAGCCCTTGTTTCTATCCACAGTCGAGAGGTAAGTGTCGTATATGTTTAATTTGCAGGAGTTTTCCTTTAGATTTTGTCAATAAGAAGTTTGTTCAGGCTGGCAAGGGAGGTGACCTGACACATGATGAGACAACAATCATTAGTGGAGCACTGGATTTGACTGAGAAGGTACTCATAATCATACATCCCTCTTATTCCGCCTCCCATACCTTCCCAAGGTCTCGGAATCAAAGCTGGCCTACCTCTTGCACACCAATTTTGGTGTTACTACTGTTTTTAATGTACAATTGTTTTTATTATTTCTTATTTTATTTATATTTTCTTATTTCATAAAATAAAATTCTTCTTAAAACATTACTAAATATAAAATTATTTTATATCATATTTTTTAAAATAATATAAATTATTAGTAAATATTACATATTATACATAATAATGGATAATACAAATAAAAGTGAAATCATTAGCACATAGTTAATAAAAATTATTATGTATTTTATATTTCAATTTTGATGTATGCCAATTAACAATTTATTGAATATATATTATTTTCAATAATTCAATTAAAGTACTTTTTAATTTTTTTCTTTTATTTCTATTTTTATGATATTTATTTTTCATTTCCTTCTCATTCTCAACCTTTATATACCAATTTTTCATATTACCTTTATTCATTTAGTTTTTCAAGCATAATTTTATTAATATTCTAATTTTTAAATTAAAGTTGAATGCATTGTCGAATAAAGTAATAAACTTATGTTTTGTTCTTTTAAATCATATTTATGTATGTTATGTTGAAATTTGATATAAAAATATTATGTTAATTTTTTTATTTTGAATTTAATTATATTATTTTTTTAGTTTCATTTGTTTTAGTAGTATTGACTTGATATTTCATGTTACAAGCCATTTACCTTTTAGTTAGATTAGATGAATTATTTTTTATCAAATATGTTAATAATTTTACTATGTTATTATATTTATAATATTTAATATTTTTTCAAACATGCATTTCAAGATGTTCACATAAAACTTATATTTTTGGTTTTTATAATAAATTTAATTAAAATATACAACGACAACGACAACGACAACAACATATCCAATAGAATCTCACAAATGGGGTCTGGGGAGGATATAATGTACGCAAACCTTACCGCTACCTCATAGAGATAGTAATGTTGTTTCTGGAAGATCCTCATCTCAACATATACTAATTTGAAAAATATAAATAGATTGTTTTTATAATATTAGTTAATAATTGATGTTTACTAATTAATATATTTTCAAAAGATAATATATATCTTAAATATTTAATATACTATTATTTAAAAATATCCTTATTTGTTTAATATAAATTTTTACTTTTAGATAATTAACTTTTATTTTTGAAATTGAATATAACGTTATAATTAACCTTGTGCAACCAAATAACACACTTATATTTACACTATAGTAAACAAACATGTCAAAGTAATTACTAGGTCATGTCATTACTAGGCTAATAATTATTATTCTAATAATTACATCAATTTCAATTACCATATGACTTTCCAAACAAACCTTCAATTGTGAAAAATTTTATTCATTTCATGTACTTTAAGAATATTTTGATCCCTTTCCGTGTTTTGTATAGGCCTAGTACTTCTCTGACAAGAGACTCTTGATGACTATTTGCTTAAAAAAAAATTATCAGTATCCTGACCATCTATGATACCGCATCATTCTTTTGCTGGGGAGAAGTTACTCAGAAATAAATATGAATACTAAATCTCCAGTGCACTAGTAAAATGTTAAACGTCCCAGACTCTCTCTCACCTTTTTCGTCTTTTATTCTTCTCTTCCTTCAGAAAATTCGTGACAAATAGGTTTGTCAATTAAGCGCGAGTCCTTTTAAGTTTTAAAAATTAAGTAAAAGTGACAAATAAATAACTAATAACAGAATATGTCTAAATCTGCTTGTTTCAATCAATAACTTTCGTAGTTGTCCAACAATTATAAAACTTGTTTCAAGAAATAGTTCAGTCAACTTCTTAAGTCGCTGGGACAACTTAAGTTGTCCGACAACTTCGCTTAGTTGTGGGTGAATTGATTAGTTGTTGCGATAACTAATGCAGCTATCCAACAACTTTTGTAGTGATACATTTTATGACTAGTATACTAACACACATTATCTTCACTCACCTCAAGATCAGTGATACTTGGAATATGTTGGTATGATGATCCTGTTGGAAAATCATATGCGCAGCGGAAGCATATTTGAATCGTTATGCTTACATGAATAATAGATAGCACATACGTTTATACTAGATCACATTAATTATGCTAGAACACATAAACTTTATGATATTTAATTCAATAAATACCTCTTGAAGCGTGACCATATACCTTCAAGCGAATCCACAAGTTAGACTGCAGTTTTGCGGTCTTCTATAGTGATCCCAAGTTCACATCCGAACTCTCTCAATAATTGAGTGGACAAGTATTGTATAGAAACCCTAATTCCTTTTCATTCAATCTCCCTTTTTTCTAGGTTAGGAAAATCCCTATTTATAAAGGAACTTTCCAAATCCAAAAGGAAGAAGGAAACCAACTTTTCTTGGAAAACAAGAAACTAATATGTGTCCTTTTATTAGAAATATGATTCTGAGTTCTAGTTAAATATGGGCATTGTAAGGACCACAAAATTAATCACTGAGGCTCTCTATTATAGAAATAATTCAAATAATTAATTTGAAATTATTCTTACCATAATAAATTACAAATCATTCCACTAAAAATTCATAATTGCACTCCTCTATTTATATTTCGAAATTCTCCATTAAACACTAATGTAATTTCTCATTTCATGTGTCGGATTCATAAATTCACTTGCAAGGTTTGAAACAATGAAAATTTATAAGCTTCTCAAAAGACGTATCATCAATCTCTATATTGAGACATGGATTCCATCAATTAACTTATTATTTCACCAATATATATTATTATCATCCAATCTATTAGGCATATTGACCCATCTCAGAATCTCACCTTTTAATAAATCAAAATGATAAATAATTTATACAGATCATAATAGTTATATCAAGATTGAGAATATAAGTACATTTAACAGTTTAGATAATATATTTTTTATTAGTCAGTCTAAAACAACTATCTCTACTCGGTCCTGTTCAATACATACAATGCAATATGCACTAGCACAAGAAGTTGGAACTACACCGTTCCCATAATCAAGATAAACTATATATAATCTTGTGCTACAATCATACCGATGGCTTGTCCAATTTCCATCTTAGATTTTGAACGAATTTTTTTTATACTTATAAGAACCGATGATTTAATCCTCTGTGTATAAGCTAAAACTCTATACACTAAATCATCTACTATA
>JBCEWC010012667.1:0-15676 GCA_038996855.1 Solanum aculeatissimum | reverse complement strand
TATGCTATCAATATATCAACGGAGTATCACAAGAGTATATAATCTAGTAATTTAGAGTCTAATAAAGAAGTTTGTGATTTTAATAATTTTCTCTTGATTGTTTTATTTCTTAAACAAGAACCTAAATGTGACACCCCATAAGTCTATTCTTACATGTACCTATGTTTCAAGACTCATTCTTACATGTGGGATGTGGAGTAGGGTCATAAGAGACTTCTAGCACTTAGCCGAGTTCAAAACTTTCCAATAAATCGAGTTTCTAATGTTAGATTATACAAGGGTCAACTTTAAATAATCATAAATCTTAGCACACAGAAAATTATGTGTCACATGACCTACCAAATGAAAGGTCTTTGAATTAATTTTCCAATGCAACTGATTTTACCTCATTTAGAGTTCGGAGTCAAACGTTATGGCCATTTTACTGAAAACTGTCAGAACAGAGTTGAAACTACGAAACCTATTATGGGTTGTGGATTGCACTACGACCCGTTTGGTATCTCATGAGAAAAAGTCCTGAAAATCAATTTTTGAGCCTCATACCTTACGGAACCATCTACGAGTCGTAAAGGAATCTACTGGTCGTAGATTGGCCTTGTGAAATCAATTCAAAGACCCCAAAATTTGCCCAAAAGTTTACAAAATGAATCTTACAGGCCGTGAAAGTTTCTACGGGTCGTAAGTGGGCACATGGATGACTTTTGACAGCTTTTTCTGAAGGGTTATTTTGATCTTTTCCCACACTTTTAAAGCCTAAACTTGATGTTTTTACACCTAAATAAAGCCCTAAACATGTCAGTTCAGTCTTTTTACGCTAAATCACATCCTCTAACTTAGACCAAGGTTTCAAGGGAGAAAAAGGCTAGGGTTTGAAGCAAAAACTTGAGAATTCTTCCAAACTGTTCCAAGACTCAAACTTCCAGGTATGTAAGGTTAACCAAAACATGTATTATGTTCTTCCATGTGCCCCATAACTTGAATAGATCGAGTTGTGAATGAATTGAGTCTCCCATGACTGTTTCTTGAAGGTTTTCTGTAAATTCTGATGTATATCTATAAAGTCTTGCATGAAATTACTGTTTTATGAATTAAATACTTGAAGTTAACTGATTTTACTTCCTACATGAACCCTAGAATGAATTCCTATTATTTTTTTCATATCTAGTTATTCTGCTTACGGGTTTTTGAGACGAGGGTTCCCAGGAAAAAACCTCTCTACCTCTGAGGTAGTGGTAAGGTCTGCGTACATTTTACCCTCCCCAGACCCCACTTTGTGGGATTTCACTGGGTATGTTATTGTTGTTGTTACACTTAAACAGGCATGCATGAGCATAATTTGAGCCTAAAAAGTCTATAGAATTTCCTGAATATCTTTAACTTTGTTTTTGTTTGCCCGAATGCTATAAGTTAGAATGATGATGATTGAGTCTGTATGAGTCAAGATCAGAAACTTAAAAGAATGTAACCAAAGAGTTTATGTGATGGATTGAGTTGACAAATATCCAATGAGACTGGTTAAAAGAATTAACCATAGGGTGGATATCTTATGAGCATGTTGAGTCTAGGGAGGAGTATAGAACACCGAATTGAGTAAGATTAAGTCCAATTTGAACTCAATAACTACGTGGCCAGCGTATGAGAGGATTGAACCATAAAGCCTAATGTTTCCCTATTGTCCCAAAAGGAGAACTTAATGTTATTATTGTGAATCCACCAATGGGATGTCCTCCACTCTAGCAAGGTATTGTATGAATGTGGCAATGAAATCACTTCGTTGTATCATCATCGGCTCATAGGTGATGGTTGTCAGTTAGAGAAACTCTCAAAATAGGTCTTGATGGTACTCTGAGTGGATTTTATTAAATGGTATATCAGTAATATTTGTCTAAACTGTATTCTTACTTTAGATTATTGACTTAATAATTGAGTTCCCTACTTTTTTAGTTGAGTTATTTTGATTTGATATCATTCTACATTTACATATTTCATTCTGCCATTTTACATACTCATACATTCCACGTACTAATGTCCATTTGGGCCTGTATCTTTTCATGACGCAGAGACAGGTACTAGTGGTCATCAACAGGCACCCCATTGAGGACCTATTTGCATTAAGCTGATTAGTGATTCCTCCCCTACTTTCGGAGGATATCATATTTCTTTTCCAGCTTTGAATTTAGACTTATTTTATTTTATTTTGATGTAGCCATGAATCTGTCATTGGCACCATTTAGTCAGATGTTTAGAGACTTCATAGACTAGACTGTCGAGTTATGATTGGATGTTATTTTTGACTAGTTTCTTTCACATTAGTTTACTTAGTTGATGGATAGACTGTTTGGCCTTTGACCTTTGATTATCATTTTATCATCATATTTCTTTAAGTATTTTTATTCATTGATGTCTTTCACTATTAGAATGTGATTGAACAAATGTAATGAGACTGAGTGGTTCACTTGGGGGCTAGCAATAGTCTTTGAGTGTCAATCACGCCAAGGGTATCCTCCTGAGGCGTGACAAACTTGGTATCAGAGCACAGACTTCAAGTGTCCTAGAAAGTCTATAAAACCGTGTCTAGTAGAGTCTTATTTATAGGTGTGTTATGCACCATACTTTATAAGCAAGAGTCTATAAAATATTAGGAATTGTTACACTTCTCTTGTATTCTGAGTTCGTGTGACAAAGTTTAACTCTATTAAAATATCTATCTAATTTGTGCATTATGCGTTTACAGATTATGTCTCCTAAGCGTAATGCCACCCAAAGAGATCCTTCCGCCTCTAATGCTATAGATCCCCCACAAGAGGTACCTACTCAGATGGATACGCGAGGTCAAGGTTGATCGGCTAGAGCCACGGGTGTTCCACAAGCACCTACTACTCCACTTGTTCATACTACAACAGAAGTTGATTTTAGAGGAGCTATCACTATGCTCACCCAACTGGTAGCTGCTCGACATGAAAATTACAGATCACATGCTCCTAGTTCTAGCCCCCAAGAGACTGTTGTTGCAGCCAGACTTAGAGATTTACTGAGGATGAACCCACCAGTCTTCGCAGGGTCTAAGGTAGGAAGACCCCCAAAACCTTATTAATGAGATGTGGAAGGTGTTGAAAGCTATGCATGCGACTGAGATTGAGGGAGTTGAACTTGCTTTCTATCAACTTAAGAATGTGGCAAATGTTTGGTACAATCAGTGGAAAGAGATTGAAGTGAGAATGTTGAGCCTGTTGTTTGGGATGATTTTGAGAATGCATTTCTTGACCACTTCTTTCCACAAGAGTTGAGGGAAGCAAAGGTTGAGGAGTTTGTCAACTTAAAGCAGGATGGGATGACTGTCAAACAATATAGCCTCAAGTTCATATAGCTATCAAGATATGCTCCATAGATGGTCCCTAACATAAGATCTAGAATGAGAAAGTTCATATCCGACTTGGGCAAGCATGTGAAAAAGGAGTGCAAAGTGACATTGTTGATTTGGGCATGGACATCTCTAGAGTTATGGTCTATGCGCAACAACTTAAGGAGGATAAGAAGAGGGATAGGGAGGAGCAGTTGAGCAAGAAGGCTAAATCAACAGGGCATGAGCCTAGCCAGCAGAAGAAAAGTAAGTGGGCAGGTCTTATTTTCAGAAGAAGTCTTTGAATTATGCACTATCCTCAACAAGTGCACCAACTTCGAGTAACATGTATGATCATAAGTCACAGGGCTATCAGAACTCCAGAGCTCAGGATTCTCAATCCCAAGCTAGTATGACTGAAGGTTCGATGGGGAAACCACCATGTGACAAGTGTGACAGACTCCACCTAGGTGAGTGCCGTGAGGGCACAAATGCTTGCTAAGTGTGGACAAACTGGTTATTTCCAGAATGAGTGTCTAATGAGAAGGCGGAGTGAGGGAGGTAATAAAGCTTAGTCTTTGGCAGCACCACCGGTCAGTGATAATCATAGAGATGCCACTACTAATATGAATGGAGGTATAAACTGTCTATATGCCATGGGCAATCGACAGGATCAAGAAGTTGCACTAAAAATTTTATCATGGGTATGCTTTAAGTCTTTCCCTATGATGTATATATCTTGTTTGACCCAGATACCACTTTATCATTTGTGACTCCATATGTGGCAAGTAAGTTTGAGATCCTTCCTGAATGTCTTCTTGAGCCCTTTAGTGTTTCTACTTCTACTAGTGAGCCTATCATAGTCGAAAGAGTTTATAGAGATTGTGTAGTGTCCATCTATCATAAAGATACTCTTTTTGATTTGATTGAGTTGGAGATGGTTGACTTCGATGTGATCCTTGGCATGGACTGACTTTACGCATGTTATGCTTCTGTCAACTGTAGAACTCGGTCAGTCAAATTTCAGTTTCTGAATAAGCCAGTTATTAAGTGGAAAGGTAGTTTTGCAGTGTCTAAGGGTAAGCTTATTTTCTACCTTAAGGCCATTGAGCTAATCTCTAAAGGATGTATCTATCACCTCGTGTGAGTTAAGGATGATGTAGCATCTCTACCTTTTGAGTCAATTTCAGTTGTCAATGAGTTTCCTCATGTCTTTCCTGATGATTTGCCTGGAGTCCCTCCTGATAGGAAAATCGACTTTAGGATTAATGTTCTCCCCGATACTCAGCCTATCTCTATTCCTCCATATAGAACGGCTCCCGTCGAGTTGAAAGAACTAAAAGAGCAGTTGAAAGATTTCTTAGATAAGTGATTTATTAGGATGAGTGTCACTTTATGGGGTGCTCCTGTCCTATTTGTTCAAAAGAAAGATGGTTCCCTCAGGATGTGTGTAGATTATCGCCAATTGAATAAGGTGACCATTAAGAACAAATATCCCCTTCCAAGAATTGATGACTTGTTCGACCAACTTCAGGGTACCACTATTTTCTCCAACATAGACCTTATATCAGGCTATCACCAGTTAAAAGTGATAGAATGTGACATCCCGAAGACAGTGTTTCGAACCCGATATGGTCACTTTTAGTTTTTTGTAATGTCCTTCGAATTGTCCAACACTCCTACCACATTCATGGACTTAATGAATAGAGTATTCAGACAATACCTTGGCATGTTCATGATTATATTTATTAATGACATATCGGTGTACTGCAGAGATAAGGAAGAACATGTCGATCACCTTCAAATTGTTCTTTAGGCGCATAATAATAGTGAGTTGTATGCAAAATTCTCCAAGTGTGAGTTTTGGCTCAAGTCCATGGATTTTCCAGGCCATGTTGTTTTGAGTGATGGTATTCAAGTAGATATGTAGAAGATTGAGGCAATTAAAAACTAGCCAAGACCCACTTCTCCAACTGACATAAGAAGTTTTCTGGATTTGGCTAGTTACTACCACAGATTTGTTGAGGGATTCTCTACTCTATTCTTGTCATTAACTAAACTGACTCAGAAGAAATCTAAGTTCCAGTGGTCCAACGAGTGAGAAGAGTTTTCAAGAGATGAAAACTAGATTAACGACTGCACCAGTGTTGACTCTACTTGAGGGGACTGATAATTTTGTGATCTATGGTGATACTTCTAGAGTGGGATTGGGATGTGTTCTGATACATAGAGTTAAGGTCATAGCTATGCTTCCAGACAACTTAAGAACCATAAGAAGAACTACCCCCAACTTATGACTTAGAATTGGCTACGGTGGTATTTGTACTCAAGATTTGGCGTCACTACTTATATTGAGCACATGTTGATGTATTCACAGAGCACAAGAGCCTGCATTATGTATTTATCCAGAAAAAGCTTAACTTGAGGCAAAGGAGGTGGCTTGAGTTGCTCAAGGATTATGACATAAGCATCCTCTACCATTCAGGTAAACCAAATGTGGTTGTTGATGCTCTTAGCAGGTTGTCTATGGGAAGTACTGCTCATGTGGAAGGAGAGAATAAAAAGTTATCCAAATAGGTGCATAAATTAGCACAATTAGGAGTTCAACTAGATGAATCTGGTAAAGATGGAATACTTGTGCATAACGGGTCTACATCATCTCTTGTGGTAGAGTTAAAGAAGAAGCAAGACCAAGATCCCATCTTACTCCAATTGAAGGAAGATGTACATAAGCAGAAAGTAATAACATTCGTCAAAGGGGGAGATGAGGTATTGAGATACCAAAGTAGATTGTGTGTTCCAGATGTTGATGGTATTCGAGAAAAGATCATGGCAGAAGCTCATAACTCTAGATATTCTATCCATCCAGGGTCTACCAAAATGTACCGCGACTTGAGAGAGGTTTATTGGTGGAGTGGGATGAAGAGAGACATTGCAAACTTTGTTTCTAAGTGCCCAAACTGCCAACATGTAAAAATTGAGCACCAAAGGCCATGTGGAGTAGCCTAGAATTTTAAAATTCCATAATGAAAGTGGGAGATAATCAATATAGATTCCATCAAAGGCTTATTAAGGTCTCGCGAATAGCACGATTCAATCTAGGTGATTGTTGATAGGATGACTAAATCAACACACTTCTTAGTAGTAAAGACTACCAATACGATAGAGAACTATGCCCGATTGTATATCCGAGAGATTGTCAGGTTGCATGGAGTTTTTTTGCCCATAATATCAGATAGGGGAGCTCAGTTCACTACCTAATTCTGAAAGTCCTTTCAGAAGGTCTGGGTTCAAAGGTGAATCTTAGTACTGCTTTCCACCCTCAGACCGATGGCAAGATAGAGCGTATGATACAAACCTTGGAGGACATGTTGAGAGCATGTGTCATCAACTTCCAAGGCAATAGGATGATCATTTACCCTTTATTAAGTTTGCCTACAATAACAACTTTCATTCGAGCATGCAAATGACTCCTTATGAGGCTCTCTATAGGAGGAGATGTAGATCGATTGGATAGTTTGAGGTAGGTGAAGTAGGGTTGATTGGACTAGACTTGGTACACTAAGCTATGGAAAAAGTAAAGATTATCCAAGAGAGATTGAGAACTGTACAGAGTCGCCAAAAGTCCTACACTGATGTTAAGAGAAGGGACCTAGAATTCAAAGTGAATGATTGGGTATACTTGAAAGTGTTGCTCATGAAGGGTGTGAGAAGATTCGAGAAGAAGGGAAAGTTGAGTCCTTGATACATTGGTCCCTAACAAATTTTGAAGAGAGTAGGAAATGTAGCTTATGAGTTGGAGCTACCACAAGAGCTGAGAGCCATCCATATGGTCTTCCATATTTCTATGCTTAAGAAGTGCTTGGGAGATTCTTCCTTGGTTGTGCCTGTTGAGAACATTAGAGTGAAGGATAGTTTGAGTTATGAAGAGATCCCAATCCAAATCATTGATCGTCAAGTCTGCAAGTTGAGAACTAAAGAGGTTGAATTAGTAAAATACTTGTGGAGTTGCAATCTATTGAAGAGGTCACATGGGAAATTGAAGAGGATATGAAGGCTAGATACCCCCCATCTATTTGTGCCTCCTAATGATAAAATTGATGGTAATAATTTATTTCTATTTTATGAGTTACTTTTCCATAGTTGAGTTGATGCCCCTCTTGAGTTTATGAGTATTCGAGTATACATGTATTTAATTGTATTTGTGCCTAATGATGATGTTAGAAAAAGTCTTTCAATTCTAAATCCTGATTTGAAGTTGATTTCTGGAGTATGAGTATTCGAGTATCCGATTATTTGAGTTCTTAATGGTATTCCTGCTTGATAGGCCTCTTAGTTGCTCATCATTCAAGGATAAATGATCTCAAGAGAGAGATATTATGATACCCCATAACTCTATTCTTACATGTACCTATGTTGCAAGACTCATTCTTACATGTGAGATGTGGATTAGGGTCATAAGAGACTTCTACCACTTAGCAGAATTCAAAATATTTCTATAAATCAAATTTCTATTGTTAGATATACAAGGGTCGACTTTAAATGATCATAACTCTTAGAACATAGAGAATTATATATCCCATGACCTATAAAATGAAAGGTCTTTGAATTAGCTTTCCAACGCAACAGATTTTACCTTATTTGGAATTTAGAGTCAAAAGTTATGGGGACATTTTACTGAAGACTGCCAAAGCAGAGTTGAAACTACGAAATCTATTATGGGCTATGGATTGAAGTTCGGCCCATCTGGTATCTCGTGGGAAAAAGTTGTGAAAATTAATTTTTGAGCCCCAGACCTTATGGAACCATCTACGAGTCGTAAAGGAACTACGGGTCGTAGATTAGCCTCGTAGAATCAATCTAGAGACCCCGTAATTTGCCCAAAAGTTTACGAAATGGATCCTATGGGCCGTAAGTGGCCTAGTGGACTACTTTTGACAACTTTTTTTGAAGGGTTATTTTGGTTTTTTTACATTCTTTTAAAGCCTAAACTTGATGTTTTTACACCTAAATAAATTCCTAAATATGTTAGTTCAGTCTTTTTATGCTAAATCACATCCTCCAACTTAGAGTAAGATTTCAAGGGAGAAAAAGGCTAGGGTTTGAAGCGAAAACTTGAGAATTCTTCTAAGTTATTCCAAGACTCAAACTTTCATGTATGTAAGGCTAACCAAAACATGAATTATGTTCTTCCATGTGCCCCGTAACCCGAATAGATGAAGTTGTGAATGAATTGAGTCTCCCATGACTGTTTCTTGAAAGTTTTCCTTAAATTCTGATTTATATCTATAAAGTCTTGCATGAAATTATTGTTTTATGAATTAAATACTTGAATTTAACTAAATTTACTTTCTACATGAACCCTAGAATGAATTCTTGTTATTTTTGCATATTACATGTAAATGGGCATGCATGAGCATAGTTTGAGCCTAAAAAGTCTATAGAATTTCCTAAATGCTTTTAACTTTGTTTTGTTTGCATGAATGCTATGAGTTAGAATGATTCATGATTGAGTCTTTATGAGTCAAGAGTAGAAACTTAAAAGAATGTAACCAAAGAGTTGATAGTTGATGTGATGGATTGAGTTGACAAATGTCCAATGAGACTAGTTGAAAGAATTAACCATAGAGTTGATGTCTTATGAACATGTTGAGTCTTGAGAGAAGTATTGAGCACCGAATTGAGTAAGAGTAAGTCCAACTCGAACTCAATAACTATCTGGCTAGCGTAGGAGAGAATTAAACCATAAAAATGGATGTTTCCCTATTAACCCAAAAAGAGAACTTGATGTTATTATTGTGGATCCACCGATTGGATGTCCTCTACTCTGGCAAGGTATTGGATG
Source organism: Solanum aculeatissimum (assembly GCA_038996855.1). NCBI lineage: Eukaryota > Viridiplantae > Streptophyta > Magnoliopsida > Solanales > Solanaceae > Solanum > Solanum aculeatissimum. The sequence continues at coordinate 6,491 of JBCEWC010012667.1, read as the reverse complement.
AATGTGGCAATGACATCCTTCATTGTATCATCACTGGCTCATAGGTGATGGTTGTCGGTTAGAGAAACTCTCAAATAGGTCTTGATAGTACTCTGAATGGATTGGATTAGATGATGTATGAGTGGTCATTGTCTAAATTGTATTCTTACTTTAGACTGTTGACTTGATGATTGAGTTTCCTACTTTTTGAGTTGAGTTATTTTGAGTTGATGTCATTCTACCTTTACATATTTCATTCTGACATTTTACATACTCGTACATTCCACATACTGATATCTATTTGGGCCTGCATCTTTTCATGATGCAGAGACAAGTGCTAGCGGTCATCAATAGGCACCCCATTGAGGACCTATTTGCATTCAGCTGATTGGTGAGTCCTTCACTACTTTCAAAGGATATCATGTTTCTTTTCTAGCTTTGAGTTTAGATTTATTTTATTTTATTTCGAGGTAGCCATGAGTCTATCATTGACACCATTTAGTCATATGTCTAGAGGCATCATAGGCTAGACTGTCGAGTTATGATTGGATGTTATTTTGGACTAGTTTCTTTCACATTAGTCATACTTAGTTGATGGATAGACTGTTTGGCCTTTGACCTTTGATTATCAGTTTATCATTGTATTTCTTTAAGTATTCTTATTCATTGATATCTTTCACTATTAGAATATAATTGAATGAATGTGATGAGACCGAGTGGTTCGCTTGGGGTTAGCAATAGTCTCTAAGTGTCGGCCACGTTAAGGGTACCCTCTCGGGGCGTGACACTAAAATAATATGATACTGATAGGTTATTAATATATTGATGGAGTATCACAGAAAATTAAGCACAATCTATTATGATACTGATATGGTATCAATAAATCAGTGTTGTATCACAAAAAATATATTTTCTATTAATTTGGAGTTTAAGAATTTTCTTTTAATTGTTTCTTATTTATTTCTTAAATAAAAGAGCATAATCCTATATGATACCAATAGGATTTCAATATATCACAGAGTATCAAAGAGGATTAAGCTCATCCTACATGATATCGATATGGTATCAATGTTCTGCTGGAGTATTAAAAAGGATTAATTTATTGCAGTTATGCTGACATCATGCTAATGTCATGCTGACGTCATAAGTAAAATAAAAAAGAAAAAAGTGGATAAGAGGTTAATAATTTGAATCATAAGTCCATTAAAAATAAATAATTTGAATTAGTCTTATTTAAGTAAATAATTTTACATTAAATCTATTTTGACATTTTGTATAGTTTTTCTAAGATAAAATATATTAAATGAGTTATGTCGTGTGAGAAATTAACTCAGGCTCCAATGTGGTAAAAAAATAAAGAGGAGAAGTACTAAAAACACCCTCAAACTTGACACGAATTATTAGTTTCGTCCCTAAACTATTGATAGGCTTAAAAACATCCCTCAACTTGGCAAACTAAGCTTAAATACACCCTTAAAGCTGACATGAATTATTAATTTCATCTCCAAACTATTGGTAGGCTTAAAAACATTCTTCAACTTGACAAACTAAGCTTAGATACACCCCTCCCATACCACATGGCATAACAAGTGAGTACAATTTATTTCAAACACATGAAAGGTTAAAAAAAGACAACATCAACTACTTTCCATCAATTGTTAATTACCAACTACTAGAATACCCTTCTTCTTTCCATTTAATCTTTCCTCTATTAATAGTGACCTCAAAACAAGATCTATTTTTTTATTCTCATTTTTAATTGCTTGATTCTCTTTCTTTTCCTATTTTGTTTATGATTATTTTTTGTCAATGTGGACTTCCAGCAACGTTAAAATTTTTTTGGTCAGATGAAAATCTCGTAAGAAGATTTTGTGATTGTAAAAATATGACTGCAAATGAAACTCTATAAAATTTCAAATTAAAATTTAATAAGTTACAGAAAATGAAGTCGAGGAGTGTTTTAAAGCATATCAATAGTTTAGGAACGAAACTAATAATTTATGTCAAGTTCGAGGGTATATTTAAGCTTAGTTCACCAAGTTGAGGAGTGTTTTTAAGGCTATCAATAGTTTAAGAACGAAACTAATAATTCGTGTCAAGTTTGAGGATATATTTAAGCTTAGATCACCAAGTTGAGAGGTGTTTTTAAACTTATCAATAGTTTATGGACGAAACTACTAATTCGTAACTAGTTCAAAAGTGCTTTTAGTACTTTCCCTCCAAAAAAAAAGTTTGTCATTTTTATGCCTTCCTTCTTCCCCTCTAAAGAAAAATTTAAAAAAAGAAAAAAGAAAAATAGAAGTAAAAGTGGGCTTCGAAGAGTTCCTCTGCCGCAAGGGAGCAAACAAATTGACTTTATCTCGTTCCTCCTCTAAATTTAAGTACTTTTTTTAAATTTTTACTTGGAATTATATTCTTCTTCTGGATTTCGAAGCCAAAAAGTAATAAATTAATTAAAAATTTTCAAAAGAGCAACTTAATATTTTTTTGATACTAAAAGGGTAAAGGCGCAGGGCTCCCTGCGCCTTACCTTGTTTAGTTTAACGGCCGTCAACGGAAAAGGCTGACAACCTGACAAATCTTAAAGGTAAGGCCCAACATCACTAGCGCCTCACCTCTTTTTCTTTAATTTGTTTTTTTCTTTTTATTAGTAATTTCTTATCTACATTTTTAACTCTGTTTTTTTAAATTGTTTTGCTTTTCTTTCTCTTTTTATTTTTCTCTTATCATATATAAAAACATTAATTATTATAATTATAGTTATTTTTTTTTAATTATTTAAGTTATTTAATTTTAATAAATGTTTTTTTTTGTGTGTGTGAATATAAATATTATTTTTGAATATTTTAATATATAACAATAATATTTTTACTGTGTGTAGTGAAAAAAAAGCCTTAAAAATGATTTGCTAAAGCTCAAATTGATATTTCCTCATAAAAAAATATTAAATATGTATTTTAAAGTTTCTGGACATTAAGAAAGCTAAGATAAGAGTCTTTTAAATAATTTATTTATCTTATGTTCTTAACAAGATAAAAATACAGTAGAACTTACTAAATATTTCTCTCACAATTTATATTCAAAATTGCACAAAACAATTATTACCTTGTCAAGTCATCTCCAATCTATCCTTTGAAAAGCCTCATTGAACACTAAAAAAATATGATAACTCATAAACATTATATTTGATTACATCACCTCCCCAAGTATAAATTTGGATTAACGAGTTTTATAAGATAAAAATATCAGAAAAATAAAATTTATTTTAATATATTTCTGCAAAATATTTAATCATCTTCAATCTTCATGATCATTATATGATCATATTTTGGTATGTTTATCCGCTTAGATAATTTACTTTATAATAATCTTATTTTTTAAAATATACATTTACATCATCTTTTAATATTGATCTGATTTAAAAAATGATTTTTTAAAATTCATTTTCAATAACAATTAGTTTAATGATGAATAGACAATGCATTTTATTACTAATTGTATGCATTTTTTTGATGTTGCTAATTTGAAATATTATTTGATGGTCAAGATTTTGTAATAGCCTATCACATAAATTTATAGTTAAATTTATTTTTCATATAAATAAAATTATAAATTTTAATAAATTTGAATAACATTACTCTCTTTCATAATATTGTATTATATTAATATTTATTTTATTTTAATTTATTTATTTAATTTTTATTTGATTGATTTAATTAAAAAGGTAAAAAAAACTTTCAAATATTGTGATTTCAAATTAATAATATGTGTATAATATAAAAATGATTTTTGAGAAATCTTTGAAAAAATCAATATTAAAAATATAAGAAATTTTGGTCAGGGAACACACGTATTAGACAGGTGTTGGCAATGGAGGCCTTCCTTCACCTGCATCTCCATGTGTCCATTTCACTTTTTTTTTTAAAAAAAGCTTATCTAGGGTTAAAAAATAAATGGGTTAAAACAATTATAATTTTGCATGAACATAATTTTATAGCATGATTTATAAATCCCTAAATTGATATCGATATTATTTTTTTGTTAAAATATTTAATTCGATAATGTCCGTTCTAAGTCAAATTTTAAAATATAGATAGGAGGCAGTTGGATGATAAAAAATTACTTATTTTGAAAAAATATTTTAGTTATTTTTTACTAAAACGACCTTTAAACTAAATATTTTTGAAAAAAACAAAACTTCTTGCTTAACTAATCACTAAATAAGAACGTAAACTAAAGATATGTACATGACATATGTTTTCGCCAAAAATGGCTTTTCGAGAAAAAATCCATTCAAAATCGGTTTAAAACTTAATTTAAGAGATAAAACCAATTTTTGAAAAGTAGTAGAGAGTCGCCACTTAATTTTTACGGAAAAATCAAGAAAACAGTTAAAAAATGATTTTAAAAGATTAAAACAGAAAAATCTTTTGAAAATCCCAAAGAAATGAGTTCGGGTTCCTATTTCCATTTCAAGAAGGTTTTACGCACTTGAAACGGCCGCTAACGTGCGGTTATCCGGCGATTAAAATATTTGACTAACTATTTAAAAATTTTGACTATTTAATTTATTTAAACTTTGAAAATATTTTATGTAAAATATATGATTTTGAGCAATCTAAATAATTTAAAATTTCTAAATTTTCTTGGGCAAATTGACTTCTGAAATCATTTAGCTAAAATGACTCGAAAGAAAATATTTTTATTATTAACAAGTGATTACAAAACCGTTAAAAGTTTTGAAAGATTCGGAATTGCTTTGAAAGATTATTTTTTAAGAAAAATTTTACTAATTTGAAACAAAAAGTAATTCTCAAAACAAGACAAGTATATGAGATAAACAATTTTGAAATTAACATAAATGATTTCTCGTCTGGGGAATTTAATTAGATTAAAACAAACAAATAATAATGTCAGTGTTCAAGTAAATACAAATACATAAATAAAACGAAAGTAAAAGAAGAGAGTTAAGAAAATTTGGGCTTTGGCCCATGATAATAAAGGTTGTTGCTGCCATGTGTGGGTTTTCGGTCCAATTCCCTGTTTGTATACACTCGATGTATATCAAGTGTATATCCTGGCTTTCCTCGCATATCACCTTCGGAAGTTCGGATTTAAGACTTATGCTAGCTTCCCTGTCCCTAAGAAGACTTGAAATGCAGGGTGGATTTCCAAAATGGACTCGGAGAGGGTACATGAAAATGAAAGGAAATAAAGAAAATTAGGAATCCAAAATATTATTTAAATTCACAATTTTAATAACTTGAAGCCAAAAATTGAAAAATTACTACATAAAATTCATGCAATTTGCAACTAAAATAAGCGAAAAGCATAAAACTCATTGACTTTGAAATTAAAGAAAAAAAAATATATGAAATCCATTAATTTAAACCCAAGAACTAACAAAATAAACATATGAAGCCCTTTAACTTGAAACCAAGAACCGACTTGTTTGAGAACTAAAGTCAACCTATGAGTTTGATAATTTGAAACTAAACAAATACATACATATATATATAATCCTTTAATCTTGGCACTAAGAGTCATCATATAATTCTTATTTTTTGAAACTAGAAACCAACACATGAGACCCATTAACTTGGAAAGTAAGCCAATATGTCAACTCTCTTAGCTAGCTAAGAATCAACATGTAAACAAGTATGTAAAATCCGTTAGAATCAATGTATAACTCAAGTTTTGAAACTAGAAACCAACACATTAGTCCCATTAACTTGGAAGTAAAACAAGTAGGCAAAATCTCTAAATTTGAAACTAGGAATCAATATGTAACCCACTATTTTGAAACTAGCTAAAAAAAATCAATAAAACCAACAACCTTGAAATTAGAATCGATATGCGAAACTCATGACTTTGTAATCAAGATTCAACATAAAACCTAACATTTCGAAAACTAAAATCAATACATAACTCATGAGCTTCAAAACTAGAAAAATCATATCGCCTTTATTAGTGTTGAAACCAAAAATCAACATTCGAAATTTACTAATTTTGAAATTAGAGAATCTACATATAAGACTTATTATTTTAAAACTAGAAATCGATAAATATAACTTATATTATTAGAGTTAGAAACCAATGTACAAACTCAAGTCTTTCAACCAATATATGAATTCATCACCTTAAAACTAATGAACACCACCCAAGTTTTAATACTTTTGGAAGCAAGAACTCACCTATCGAATCAAAATCTTGAAACTACAACTAATATATGAAAAATTCATGTTCGAAAATAAAAAAAATCAACATAGAGATTCAAGATCTTCCAAACTAAAGCAAAAAACAATAAATCCGTCAACCCGGAAACGACTCATTTTAAAAGAAACTTCGCTAATTGCAAGGAGAAAAAGCCGAAAGTTTTAACTTAAGCATGAGTTAGGAACCTCCTTAACGACTATAAACAACGACAATGCAACCCTAAACATCCGCAAACATCAGTCAAAATTCAAAACATGAACCAAAGAAAAACTATCTCAACGATCAACAACAATAAC
>JBCEWC010012666.1:0-15677 GCA_038996855.1 Solanum aculeatissimum | reverse complement strand
ACGAGCCGTTCAAGGCTTCGTGAGTTTGGACTTAGCTTAGGGGTGGTTCCAGGCCATCCCAAGCTCACTGTGACACCCCACGGGACCCTAGACAGACCATTAAAAGTTTCACGGTCCGTGAAAATGTCCTTAGCCATTTTTCTGAGCCTATCTCCAATGGCTTCCGAATTATATACAGGCTCACTGTTTGGGACATATCTCCCTCATCTGATATCCAAATTGAGTGAAACTACTTGTGTTGAAAATCTAACTCAAAGAGATTCAATTTAATATGTGGTAGATCACATGGTTCATCCCACATCAAAAGTTATGACTATTTGAAGTTGACTGCCAAAACTGTCCCTTTAGGCCACTAACTAGCCCAATTTGCATTCGGCCATTTAACCTCAACCTGTGACTACCAAAACTCAACCATGGCTTGTAATACATCATAGAATTCCAACCATAAGTAGATTTCGAAAATTTTCGGGTTGTTACATATATAAATTTATAATTGTATCAAGTGTGTAGGCATAATTTACGCTTACCAAGGTGCACCATTCCACTTTCTAATTAGAGCATGCTTTAATATATTGGAGAATTTAGATCCTCATAATCTTTTACAATATTGCGCTATATTGTATCAAAGATGTAATTGATAAAATATTATTTTTGTTGGTTTGCAATGCGACATAACATATTGAGATCTCATCACTTCATTATTTTCAGGTAGCTACCCCTCTCATGAGGTTTTATGAAGTGTTATGTCATAAGTTCTTCAAGAGCACATTGCCTCTTAATTATGACCATTTAGTCCTTTCCTTTCAAGAATTATCTTATTTGGGATCAATTGCATATCATAAACCGTGTCCTTCAGGGAAATTCAATAAGAGCATTTCAACTCTTAGTTTCTTATTATCTCCCCCTTATGTTAGACAACTAACATATATTCCAATCTATCTTGGAGAATCCATCTTTTATGCATCATGGTATATTTATTAATAATATATCGCATATCAAAATTATTAGATAAAAATTATATGGTCCCTGAGCATAAATCTAGTGAGGGAGAAATTGATCATAATGTATTGGTCTGATGCATATCTTTATATGCAATTTATCATATTTCAGACTACGAAACTTTGTTCTCATATTCAATGATTGACCATTTATCTGATGTATTTAATGTTAATCAGCTTGGATATTTATCAATATCATCAAGATGAATTGTTTTGATTATGTATTCTGAAAGTTGTGCCTTTAACTCAATTATATGCACAAACAATTTTATGGATGTCAAACTTCAAATTTACAATAAATGCACATGTGATTATTTTATAGATGTATCTATTTCACATATCACATGACTGTTATTGGACCCATATTCACCTTTCATGCTTTAAGAATTTAGGGGATTCAGTCCCAACATTAGTTGATCCAATCAACTTATCATGAGAACAAACAATCTTGAAGAATCCTTTATTTCTTCAATATATGTCTAATGAGTAAACTTCAAGTTTATCATGACACGTGTCTTTTGCTTTAGTAAATTTTTGATTTACTATTACATGAGCATATTTCAAATTATTACCCAGGGAGTAATTTTCATATTTACTTCTTCTCAATTACTCTATATCTCTTCTGGAGATGAGTCGTGATCCTATCACAATAAAATGCATATTCATATTGAGAAGTTTTATTAGATACTATCACATTCACTTTAGAGAACGGATTTATATTTGCAACATTTATCAAAAAGTTTTCATTCTTTAAAAATGGAACATAATCATCTTAGCATATCAATTTAGGATAGCTTTGTACCTCATTCCATGCTCCCGTGCATTATTCAATCACTTGTCTTCTTTCAGATATTATGTACTGCTACCACATTTACTTCAAAGAATGGAGCATTTTAATGGAATATATTTAATGATTTTTCACCAAATAGCACATTATTTTGTTTTAGTCATCATTATATCATTAATATGGTGCTCGGAACTTGAACCCAACATCTTACTCATATAAAGATATCTTAGACCATGAATCAATGAGGGTTGAACTCAAATCATATTATCATGGTGCATCGAGACTTTAACCCGATGTCTTAACCTTTTTGGTGTGATAGAACTTAAATCTATTCATTCTTTCATAGCTATAGAACCATCACCAATCAAATGGTTTATTTTTCTTTCAGGTTGTGCGAAGTAATCTATTACATCAAATTGTATGATGTTAACATGATTTTCAGAGATAAAATTTACTGTAAAATTATTCTCTTTCTTCTTTAGTGATGCTTGCTCAACCAAGTACTTGAGAGTACGATAGTCACGTGAATGGTGACCTTTTACACCACATCGATAACACCCTTTTTAGTGGCAATTTTTCTTTGGTGAGTGATTAACACAAGGAAAAGAATTTTGTTCTTCACCATTATCAGGATCACGATCAGATTCACGATCTTTTACACGCCTAGCATGGTAGACATACACCTCATTCACTTAAGAAAGTGGTGTAGATCTAGTAGGTTGATTCTCATGATTTTTTTATTGACAAATCATTATTTGTTCAATCATAAAAATATGAGAAATCAGTTCATAATCTTCTTCTCTCTATGTTGATGTTGTAGAAACATATTCTAAGCATGAAACGTGGAGAACGTCTTTTCCATTATTTCAATATATAATCGTTTCTCTACACAGTTTCAATTAAGAAGTAATTCTGAACATAACAAAATCTTACTCATGAATAGAGTTAAAAGTCTTCTAGCCTCAGATGCATTCAATCATATCGTGATTTTGGATGTATGACTATCTTCAAGTGGTCATATCTTTCTTTTAGACTTTTTCTCTAAACAAGTGTATCCTTAACTGTAAGATATTCAATTTTTAAAATTTCATCAAGATGATGATGCAAGAATATCGTAACTTTAGTACAATCTTGTTTTGATGCTTTATTTTCATTCTTAATGGTGTCTCCAAGACACCAAGCATCCCACACCCATGAAGGATAGTTCTTGCCCAAACTATGAAGGGCAACAAACTCACGTTTCGTAAGGTTAGTCATATCAATAAAGAGAAAACAAATAAATATAAATAATACCTTAGCCTTGAAACTTAACCTTCAATCTTTAAGATAGTAGAGTCTTAGCCTTGAAACTTAACCTTCACTCTTTAAGATGGTAGATTCTCGTGCTGATAACGTGTTATGAAAGTATAAAGTAAAAGAACAAGAAAGCAGAGAGAAGATTTCTTATTGCTCTTGAATAATATTCAGCTGTGTATTCAGATGTATTTTACAATGAAGGAAAACCTTATATTTATAGACCAAAAGTTGATTGGTCTCCAAGTAAGAAACTGACTTGGTCTCCAAGTAGGATTGTTAACTCTTAAAGGAGTCTACATAATAGACATTCACTACAAATTAAATATGTTTATAACATTTATCTTATTTTACATTTTATACATTATTATTTTATATTTTTATTTGCTCAATGATTCTGATTTATTTGAATTTTGATTTTTAATTATATTTAAATCATGTTAAAATTTAATTATATTAATGTATAATATTTTTAAAAAAAAATTTACTTTGTAATAAATAACATATGATAATAATAAAAAAAAGTTATTTTTTTATGAATTTTTGTTTCTTTTTTTGCTCCTGCTAATCATAGACTAACAATGAAAAGGAAATCCATGTACTCAAATTGGTAACATAGAAAAGAAAATCTATGTACTCAAATCGGTAACATTAACCTCAAATTCAATGTACCAAAAGTTTTATCAAAATTTGTAGAACTTTTTGTTGTCCGTAATTAATTATATCAAATAATTTACTTATTATTTTATGTTATTATTAAAAAGTAAAAACAATTCTAAACATCAATATAATTAAAACTTTTACATGATGATTTTGAATATAATTTAAAAAACTAATATAAATAAATTAAAAATTACAAATTAAAACATTAAATAATAAAATATCAAACAATAGTGTATTGTGTAAAAATAAAGTATAAGAATATTTATTTTTTATTTTTGCACAATAAATTTAATTATTTTATTTTATATTACACTTAAATATTTTAAATATTTTGAAATGATCTAATACTAAGAATTCGAATAAATAAAAAATTATTTTTAAAATAAATAAATAAATCAAATATTAGTAAAAAAATAAATCAAATTAAATTGGAGTTGAGAGTATCTTTAGACCTAAAGTAGAAAGAGGGGTATCTTTGAACAATGAATAAAGACGAATAGTAATATTTTTAAACCAAAAAAATGAAAGAAAGATATTTTTGTAATCAATGGATGTTTCATTCACTCACGCATGTATCTCTTTATTATATTAAATTAATATTTTGCTAATGTATTGTGTTAATGGATGGTTTCTATAACACCCCCAGTTTCATCCTGCCTAATCTGAGATGAACCCAGAGAAAACTGAGAAACGTCACATGGAGAAAACCACGAGGGTCGTCTACGGCCCGTAGATGGGGTCTCGTAGGTTACTTTGACACTTAGTAAATTTTTCTAAGTCTAAGGAACCAAAGTACAAGAGGGTATATGGCCCGTATGGAATTTCATGGCCCGTAAGTATGTTTCATAAATTGAACTTCTAAAAACTGAACTTTGAGCCACGGAAGGGTCTATGACTCGTATCATCTATTACAGTCTGTAGAAGGGTCTCGTGACAAATTCCAGTAGCTCAAATTTTTGGACCTTTTACCTACGCGAGGCCACCTACAACCCATAAAGGGGGTTTCGTGAGTCTCTCGACAGTTTTTTAACAAGGGTATTTCAATCCTTTTCTATCCCTTTTTAATTAAGTCCTTGGACGTTTTTTACTTAATTTAAATCCAATATCAGAACCCTAAGTGTTTTATCCCATAATACACACTTAGAAAATTCTTGAGGGCATCAGAGAAGGGAGAGAAGCGAGAGTTTTGCATTCAAGTTGAGAATCGTTGAAGAGTTGATTGTTCTCTGTAATTCCAAGTATGTAAGGCTAATTAAAACTTGGGGTTTGTTCCCTCATGTGCCCTTACTGATGATGATAGCCAAATTTCAATGTATAGAGTCCCCATGCATGCTTCTTTAAATGTTTTTCTTGCAAATTACGTACAGTCTATGTATTTTCATATGTTGATGATCATGATAAACCTGATTTTACTGATTTAATTTTTTCATGAGTTATTTCAGAAACTTTATATATGTTACTTCATAAAAGGCTGCATAAATGAACCTAGGGATAAGTCCAGAGCCTTGATCTGAGAATATTGATTGTTATTGTGATTGAGCATAATGGTAGGTTTATAGAACTTGATAGTCATGTGAGTCTGCATAATTGAACTCTAAGATTGGTCTAAATAGAAAGATTGACTACTAAACTTGATGAACTGAAAGAGTCCATTAAGAGACTCATTGATTGGTTAATTGAAGTGATTGATGTTTTATGAGCACTGAGTCTTGGGAGGAGTATAGAGCACCAACTTGAGCGAGAGTAAGTTCAACTCAAACTCCAGATTTACACCGCCAAACATAGGAGAGGATCGAAATCGTTAAGTCAAATGTTTCTTCTGAAGAGTCCCTGAATGAATAGAGGACTTGTTTGATTTAATTCGACCCACTATCGATCGATTTGTTCTTTACCCTGGCAAGTACTGAATCGTTGTGGCAACATCAACGAGATTATTATACGATAACTGGCTTATAGGTGATTATTATCGGATAATAGAAACTCCCAGATAGGTTTTATGTTGATAGTACTTTAATTGATATGGATTGTACTAGTTTGGATTTGTGTTGATTAGCCATCACCTACCCTTATTTCTTGGTTTAGATAGTTTTTTTACATTTCTGATTGAGTTCTTTATCTCTTGATTTGAGTATCTGAGTTGATAGAATTACCTTGATTTATATTTCATTCATCCATTTTACATACCAGTAGATTCCACGTACTGACATCCATTTGGACTGCATCTTTTCATGATACAGAGACAGGTACTAGAGATTATCAACAGATGCTTAGTTGAAGATCTATTCTAGATTTTTGTTGATTGGTGAGTCCTTCTTGATTTCAGAGGATGTATATCATTTATTTCATCTTCCTTTAGAGTTAGACATTAGACTTACTTTTCATTGATTTAAGATAGTCATGGACGTGTCATTGTCACCATTTTCTATTTGATAGAGGCTTCATAGACTAGAGTTGATTTTTTGATTGGATTATGCTTTGAGCTAGTTCCTTTCATATTAGCCTTATGATTGAGATTGTCCACCCTTTTTATCTTTAGTCTTCCGCTGACTTGCATATATTTATGATTGAATGACTGTGATGAGGCCAAGCGGTTTTCTTTAGGACTAGCAATAGTCTATGAGTGTCGATCACGTCTAGGGTACCCTCCCAGAGCGTGATAATTTCTACATCCTATAAAAGGGTATTATTCACCCTTTGTGAAAACACACAAAAGAGATTAACATATTCTCTATATTACACTCTATTTGTTTTCCTTTCTAGTTTAATATTCTTATATTTCTAATATTTTACAAGACGTTATCAACACGAATCTCTAACCACCTGAGATTTACTTAAATCGGGGTTATGATCTTTTTAAAGGTTAATCAAATTTCTTTCAAGTTCTGGTATACATTATATATTTATAACATTTTTAATAAGACTTTTGTTAGTCTTTGTTCTACAATTTAATTACTGCAAACATGACTTCCTTCATGTATTATTATAATATTGTTCTAGATATGATAGTCAATATACTTAAGGTTTAAATACCGCTAACTTATAACTCTAAATTAAATACTATGTATATGATGGCATGTTACTTAGAATACTAGTAAGTATTTTTCTTGTCATATATGTATATGTGAACATTCCTAAGTCGTAAGTATAGGTAGAATATAAAAGTTACTTCTTCATAAATGATTCACATTTATTTGACAGTTTCTTAACGCCGTAAGGAAAAAAATGAACTATTCAAAAGACTTGAGGTTACTATGCATTATGACAACTTGATTATTAAAGCAAGAGTAATGTTTCATTAATTAAACTTAAACTTTTTACGTTCTTATGATAGATGAAAATGTAAAATATATGCCTATTTAAGGAGTATCATTTGTGAACTAAACATACACAGAAGGAAAAAAGAAAAGAAAAACTCTTTCATTTATTCTCTTTTTCACCAATTCTTTTATTGTCTCAAATAATCATTCTTTCTCTTCTTTGTGAATTTTTGGGCAATAGCAAAAGTAATTAGTTAATTTATGTTACTTGTATCATATGACTATATTATAGTGGTACTATATTACTTTAAGTTAAAATCATTGATCTCTAAAAGTTATATAAATGTTGGATGAATATAATAAAATTACTAATAAATAATGGTTCATAAAGTCAAGTATTTATATGTATTATATTTATAACTATTCAATTAAGTGATTTATGTTTAGATACTAATAAGAATTTGTAGTTATTATAACCATCAAAGGTAAAAGTTTTAAAATATTTTTGTAACCATCTTGCATGTAATATATTTTGTACTTATATAATGCTTTATCATTTGAAATATTAATTTATCATTTATTATAAGGAAATCAACATTATGTTATTAACTCAGTTATTTTATGATAGTTTTCATCATGTCGAATTTGTCAAAATTTGAATTTGTGACACTTGATATTTTAGAAAGAACTATTTGTCATGGATAATTGATGTTGAAACTCACCTTGTCGCTAAGGGTCTTGGTGATACGATAAGCGAAGGAAATAAAGCACCAAGTCAGGATAAAGCAAAGACTTTAATTTTCCTTTGTCATCATCTAGATGAAAGCCTAAAAGTTGAATACTTGACAGTGAAAGATCCACTTGAATTGTGGATAGGTTTGAAAGGAAGGTATGACCACATTAAGGCAACGGTATTGCCAAGGGCTCGTTATGAGTAGAGCACTTATAGTTTCAAGATTTTAAAATGGTAATTGAGTATAATTCTATTGTATTTAGAATTACTTTCTAATTTAAATTATGTGAGGAGACTATAAAAGATGAGGACATGTTGGAAAAGACATGAACTACTTTTCATGCCTCAAATGTGATATTATAGCATCAATACCGTGAAAAAGATTTTCAAAAACACTATGAATTGATCTCATGCCTTCTAGTGGTTGAGCAACATAATTTCCTTTTAATGAAAAATCATGAAGTCGTCCCACTGGAACTGCTCCATTACTAAAAGCAAATATGATAGAAGAAAAGGGCCAGTCAGAAATAAGACGAAATAATCAAGGCCAAAATTATGTGTGTGGACGTGGCAAACACAGGAGACGATATAATAATCAACAAGGTGGTGGTCATAACAAATGGAGAACGACATGAATTCTCAAAGTAATCCTTTAAGAGGCAACGGTGATCACTGACATCATTGTCGCCTGAAAGGTCACTGAAAAAATAAATGTTGAACACTTGAACATTTCATCAGATTGTATGAAATTCCTTCAAAATAAAAGAAAAAAAATGTGGCCCCTCCAATTCTAATATCCGGATGGAGCCACATTTGACTCTTAAAGATGGTGCCCGAACAGGGCCTTCATATGAATATAATGAGTATTGTGAGGCAAATTTGATATTGAAAGATGATATTTTTTATGGCCTCGATGATATTACTCATCTGGAAGCTAGAGACTTCTTTGGGGATTAAAACTAAAGATTGATCATAGAACTAAAAAAATAATTTTTTAATTATTTTATGTAAAGGTGAAGTACTTAAATTTTCTTTTGTTAGTTTTTTTCATACTTCTTGTGATGTTTTTTTATTTTATGAAGATAAATAAAATCTTCAGTCTTCAGTTGGATCCAAGATGAATAATGGTGATATGTACCTTCTAGATAGTGCCACAACTCATGCGATACTAAGAGAAAAAAAATATTTCTCTCATTTGATTATGAAAAAGGCTTAAATTAATACAATATTCGGTAGTAAAAAATTGATTGAGGGCTCTAAAAGAGTAGCCTTATTACTATCTGGAGGAACAATTCTGTTAAGCGATAATGCATTTTATATAAGTCTCAAAGAAACTTGTTAAATTTCAAGGTTATTCGTCACAATGGCTATCATGTTGAGACTGCAAATGAAGAAAAGGTTGAATACCTTTATATTACTATAATAAATGTGCAGAAAAAACTTATGCATGAAAAATTACCTGCACTTTTTTTTGGGTTTTACCATATAAATATTGGTACAGTTGAATTACATGCCATAGTAAACAAAAATTTTACTGATTCTAATGATTTAATTATTTAGCATGATCGGTTGGGTCATCCTGGTTATAATATGATGTGCAGAATAATTGAAAATTCACATGAGCATACTTTGAAGAACCAAAATGTTCTTAAATCAAATGAATTCTCTTGAATTATTTGTTCTCAAGGAAAGTTGGTTATTAAACCATCAACAACTAAGGTTAGGATGGAATTCCCTGCATTTCTAGAACGGATATAGGCATATGTGAGTCTATTCACCCTTCACACAGACCATTTAAATATTATATAATTTTGATAGATGCATATACAAGATGGTCACATATATGCTTATTGTCAACTCGCAATATGCCCTTTGCTAGGTTGTTGGGTAAAATAATAAAGTTAAGAATTTTCAGATTATACAATAAAGACAATTTGTCTTGATAATGCTAGTGAGTTTACATCTTAGGCATTTATTGATTATTGTTTGTCCATTGGAAAAATAATTTAACATCTTATTACTCATATTCATACTCATAATGGTCTAGTAGAGTCATTAATTGTCACAATCCAAAACTAGATTACAACTAAAGGAGGAAGGACTAAAATAGAACAACCACAATGCTTAGATTAAAATTCCTAAACTTGGAGTCATGAGTGCAAAAGCTGTTAAATAGTACGAAAGAGTAAATAAGGTTGTCTAATAAAAAAAATACAAAGTCTGGGACAAAATACAACTAGAAAAGTCTCAATAGTACAATGACAACTTGATGTCTAAGCCTCACTGTTGTGATCTAGGAAAAGATGGAAAAACTCTGCCAAAATAAAATCAACTACCACAAGGGGGTCCCTGTGTTTGATCTACAAGGAGGAAACATAGTGGGGTGAGTATACAGAAGTGTACCAAGTAGGTTCAATTGACTAGATAGAAGAATTGAATAAGCATAAAATAACTAAGAACCCTTCCACTTGGAATGAATATATATATATATATATATATATATACACACAAAGACAGATAAAAAATAATAGGTTAAAATAAAAATGCAATGCAAATGAAATGAATGTAATGCATGAGGTGGAATCAAGACAGTCACACAGTCTGTCATACACATCTATCAAGCTAAGGCTGATACCTATGGGGATCTCATCAAACCGTATACAGAATCTCAACCTTGCCACCGCACCATGGTTAAGGGTATCATAGTGTAACGACCCAGAAATTTTTGAACTTCTTGATGGTTGGTCTTGGATAGTGTTAGACTGATTATGGTTGAATTTTTGTAGCCATGGGTTGTATGTAAGTGGCCGAACTCAAAACGGACCAGTTGCTGACATAGTGAGGCTGGTTGTGAAGATAGTAACTTTTGGTACGGGATGAACTGTGTGGCTTGATATATATCAAATTTAATCTTTTTGAGTTATCTTCGCAACGCAACTAGTTTTACTCAATTCGGAATTCATATGATAATGTTATGGCCAAAATAATGAGACTGCCCGTAAATGGAAGGACGCTGGAAGCAAGTTCTGGAACTAGGTTAAGGGATGGACCACGGACCGTGTGAGGTCCACGGTTTGTAGGGGTGGTTTTGTAATGATCCAGTGAGCCCCTAGTGGCCAGGACCCCAACCAAGGACCAAGTCTAGTCCCACGGACCACCCCACGGTCCGTGAGACACTTCACGACCCGTGAAGTGGGGCAGAACCTTGGCTAATGTTTGGGGCTGGAATCCTGGCCAAGTGTGGCTCCACGGACCAGTACACGGTCCGTGTGCAGCCACACGGTCCGTGAGACCCCCCATGAAGTGATCCAGAAAGTATCCCGAGAGTTCGAGTTAAAGTTGAGGCCAAGTATGGTCTCACGATCCAGTACATGGACCGTGTACCACTGGACAACCACTGTAGCCTTCCGTGAGGCACTGTTTCAATTAATTAGTCCATTTCATTAATGGTTAATTCTATGCCCCTTTTAGGCTTTCTAAGGTCCCCTAAACCTAACCCTAAACCATTCTCATCCATTCTAACACTCTTCAATCCACTTTGAAATTTTCTAAATTCTCATGACCTCCATTGATGAAAGCTTGAAGAAATTTGGGGAAGATCATCCTTGTTGAGAAATTATTCGATTCTTGTGGTTAATCTCAAGGTATATGGGTTTGATTCATGGATTCCCTTTCATCCAAGAAGACCCAAGAACCCTCCTCTCTAAATTATGATTTTAAGTTTTAATTAAGGTTGGGTTCTTTAGATTTTGAAGTATTTACTTGACTGGGATTATGTGTTGTAGAAATTAGGTATTTTAAGGTTGATTTAAGCTCGAATTTTATATAGATTAAATGGTTTTGATGATGATCAAGTTATGTATGTCCCTTGTACTCTTGATTTATGCATAGATAGTATCTAAATGATGTTTTGAAGGTGGATTTGACTTGAATTTCTCATGAACCACTCTTGATTTGAATTTAAAGCATGAATCCTAGTACCCATGCTATTCTCATTATTCCTTATGGCATTGCATGCATGATTCATGGATATTTTGATGAACGTTTTGATGAGGGTTAAGTCCCAAACATGTTTATGACTATGATTTTTAACAAGTATGAGTTTGACTCAGTTGTGATCACACTACGTCTATGATATGGCTCTTTGAGCAACATGAGTGCTTGCACCAATATGATATGACAAGTATGGAGCTACTTTTATGCATGAAGTTTGACATGAAAGTTTGTTTGGCTTTTTAGCCCATTATGCATGACTATGAAATATATTTGACTCTTGTTAAGTATGCACAAGAGTATTGAAAGTATGTTTGGCTTCTAAGCCCAAGTATACATAATTTGATGTTCAAGTGTAAAGTTTACATTTTAAAAGAATGTATATGTATACGTATTCTTGTGAGATGATGACTTAGTTCCGAGAAGGATTGGAGTAGTAAGTGGGTTATCCCCAAGGGTCCTACTCCTTTCTCGAAACTATGTGCTAACATAGGTTACTACCAAGATGAGAGACCCATAAGGAAGGTGTCCATCACACTGAAATGGGAGGCCCGTAAGGTGTGGTGTAGATTACCTTTGGCAAGTAATCCTCTCTGATCTATTAGGAGGCCTCATTGGGAAAGTTCATGTTGTAGCTAACATGGATATGGATGTCGGTTATGGTTCCATTCCCTCTATATTTTGAGCATTATGGCATTCATGCATCATTATTATCATGGCATATTGTTATATTGTCCCATCTTATATTCTCTTCTATGTATGTGCCCTTGCCATGTAGGTTGTTATAGGTTCATGTGCATATGCATTTGCATGCCCGCATATTTAGTGCTTTATTGTGCTAACCCATACCCCTGTCTATATGTTCTAACCATGTAGGTACCGGTGATGACCTCTATCTGCCTTTGCACGATGATTAATTCTCTTGAAGCTATTTGCTTGTGGTGAGCCCTTTTGTTCAAGGGCAATAGCCACTTTCTATCCACCTAGTGTAGTTTTACTTTTCTTTACTTATGTATTGAGGGTGAGCCTCAAACTATGTCGAGGCCCCGCTCACCTTATGTAGAGGCTTGTTGGACAAATTAAACTCTTGTACGTTGGATTGTATTTGTGGGATATTATGACTATTGAGACATTATGATTTATAAGTTTTAGATATGGAAATGGTATTGATTATGCTTATGACATGATGTTGGGATTGTGTGTTGATTATGTGCCTATGTGAAAAGTCCCATAACCCCGGTGTGCCCCCATAGCTTCGGTCCTACTTACGTGCCCCTTAGAAATACTTGCTATGTGCTATGTGATTCATGCTCATCCCATTCCCGGTAACATCCTCATAGCTTGAGTCCAAAGTCTTATTTCCCCTAGAATTATGTGTTATGTGTTTACGTTTCTGCACTTTTGAACCGATGATGTGTGTGATGATGCTATGATGGCTTGATCGAGGACCTCCGGGTTCTCCTTCACCATGTCACGTCTAGGCCCCTATCCGGGTTATGACAAAGATGGTATCAGAGGGCTAGGTTTGTAAATGATCCTCGGAGTCCAACATGTCGCGTCACTTATAGTCTCGTTCATGGGTGTGATGCGTGTCATACCTATGAGTGAGAGACTATGAAGACATTTTAGGAACTTTTCACTTCATTGTCTCTTGTGTCGTGCCTTATACTAATTATGAGATTTCTTAAACTCTTGGTTCTTGTCGTTTTTTCAGAACATGCCTCCTCGAAGTGATCCCTTCCCCCGTCAAGCTCCTGAAATTGAGGAACAAGTCCCTCAGGCACTGGTAGAGGAACAGGTGTCCCATGCTGAGTTCAGAAATGTGGTATCGATGTTGGCCCAAGCTGTGGCCAACCAAGCCTGAACCGTCAATCCTGTGATGTGGGTACTCCGACTTCTAGGGTGAGGTATTTCACCTGGATGAACCCTCCAGAGTTCTTCGGCTCTAAGGTTGATGAAGATTCTCAAGAGTTCATTGACGAACTCACCAAGGTTTTGACTATCATGGGAGTGAGCTCGGAAGAGAAAGCCGAGTTGGTCGCTTATCAATTGAAGGATGTGGCCCAAGTATAGTATGGTCAATGGTTGGTCGAACCGGTTATGGATGTCAAGGTTGGATGGGAGGAGTTCAAGATGGCTTTCCTCGATCGTGTGTTTCCTCTTGAGCTTAGGGAAGCCAAAATAACTGTGTTCATCAACCTTCGACAAGGTAGTATGACCGTGAGGGACTATGCTCTCAAATTCACTAAGCTCTCCAAGTATACTCCAATGCTTGTCTCCGATCCCCATGCAAGAATTTACAAGTTTATTTTGGGTGTTTTAGACTTGGTGGTGAAGGAATGTAGGACCGTTATGCTCATCCGTGACATGGATATCTCTCGGCTCATGACTTATGCCGAGCAAATTGAGGGAGAGAAACTTAAGAAAAGAAGATTGCATGAATCTAAGAGGGTTCGGTTTGATGGTGGGTTCTCCAACTCTAAGGGTGGTGGCGGTTTTGGCCGATTCCACCAAGGCCAAGGTTCTAACATGAAGGTTGCTAATCCGAGAGTGCCTGTGTAACGACCCAAAAATTTCTGAAACTCCTTATGGTTGATCTTGTATGATGTTATACTGGTCATGCTTGAAATTTGGTAGCCACGGGTTGAGTTTAAGTAGCCGAATGCAAAACGGATCATTTTGGTGCCTAGAGAGGCCGTTTGGACAGTGAGCTTCACAGAATCATAACTTTTGATGTGGGTTGATCCAAGTGAGCTACTATATATAAAATTGAATCTATTTGAATTATCTTCACAACTCAACTTATCTCACTCAATTCCAAGTTCGTATGAGAATGTTATGACCCAACGAGTGAGACTGCCTGAACTTCGGAAGACATTGGAGATAGGCCCTGGAAATGGCCCAAGGCATGGGATGAGGTCCGTGAAACTTGTCACGGTCCATGTTAGGTTACGTGAGATGTTCCAGAGAGCATGGGGTGGCCAGTACCCATCCCACAAACCAAGTTAAAGTTCACGGACCACCCCACGGTCCATGAGACCTCAAACGGACCGTTTGGTGGTCTGTCAAGTTGGGCAGAGACTTGGACAAGCTGGGTTGGTTTAAATGGCTAAGGAAAGGTTCACGGAGAATATGGATTGACATAGATTTATAGTAGTATTGTCAATATCGATTCGAGGTTGTCAGGGATTAGATGTAAGTGATTTAAGGCAAGAACTTCATTTTTGGACTGTTTTGGGGCCTCCATTTAGAATGCTTCAAATTTGAGATGCCATAACTTTTAGCACACTATGAACTGGGTGGGAAACTTTATGTCAAATTAAATCTACTTGAGTTAGCTTCTCAATGCAACTAGTTTCACTCAATTCGGAGCTCGTATGAGCAAGTTATGATCGTTTTTGTGAGACTGCCCGAAACTTAAAATTTGCCTCGGGAAAATTGTCCAAGTGAACTACCACGGACCGTGTGGTGGCTCATGGTCAGTGGAGTGTTCCGTGGGTTGGAATAGTAAGCTCCCAGGGTCGGGGAGCCAACGAACTGACTAAGTCAAGTCTGATGGACCATCACACGGTACGTGAGACTGTTCACGGCTCGTGAACTGAACCGTGAGGTGGTCCAGTGAGCTCGTCGAAGCTCGGGGTTGAAAATTTGGCTAAGTGTTGTCTGATGGGCAGTTGAACGGCCAGTGAACAGTATGATGGGCACTGTAGCAACCGTTTGACTCTTCTTAGTCTTGAAAAGTCCATTTCATTAAGGGTATTTTCGTGATTTAACTAATACCTAGGCTTCTGTTAAGTCCCCTAAAGTAACCTAAGTCCCTAAAACTGATCACTTAACCGTGCATCTTCTTTAAAAATGCTCTCAAACTTCTTCAAGTCCTCTCAAGCCTCTTGATCACCATTGTTGAAGATTCGAAGAAAATTTGGGGAAAACGTTCAATTCTTGATTCTCTA
>JBCEWC010012665.1:0-15678 GCA_038996855.1 Solanum aculeatissimum | reverse complement strand
GCATTAGGAGTAGCTCATTCTACATAACATATCATATCATGTCAAGATTGGTGTAAACACCCATAATTGCTCAAAGATCCATAACATAGACTTTATGTGATCACATTTAGTTAATTCCCATAGCTTACTAAAAATCAAGTCATATAATATCAAGAGGGCCAAGCCCTTATCAATAGTTTCATCAAATCAATCCTTTCATGCTCATAAATGCAATGCATGGATGATCAAGAGTAGCATGGGTATTGGATATCAACGTGAAAATCATCAATACAATAAGTTCATAACCAAAACATAATGAAATCATCAATTTAAAGCAAAATTCTTAATACCCATACTTGAATTGAAGAACCAAGGGAACATGCATTTTTGAAACATCATGAAATCAATGGAATTCATTAATTAGGAACTCAATTCACTTTGAAATCAATAATTTAACATAGCTCACACTTTAATTTAAGTAAATCGATCATTCATAATCTTAAAGACCTATTTTCAAAGAAATCAAAATTCATCAAATTAGAGAAAATATTTTTGGGTCATCAAGGTTGAAAGGGAAACCATGAATCAAGCCCATGTACCTTGAATTCACCAAGAGAAATAAGAAGATTCTGAAGAGGAATTGAAATTCCCCCAATTCCCAAGCTTGTCTTCAATAGAGGTAGAGAGAAAATTGAGAGAAAACTTTGAAGAGATTCAAGAGAATGAATGAATTAGGAGTGATTAGGGTTCAATTCAGGGGTTTTAGAAAGGTTTTAAAAGACTAAAAGGACCCTAGGATTATTTAAAATTATGATTACACCATTAATAAAACAAGAAGAGAAACTGAAATAGTCGCTGACGAAGATAACTTTAGGTTTGTGTAGAGGCTCATGGGTTGTGTACTCGACTGTGAAGACGTACTTGCTTCGTACCCTGGGCTTGAATTCTTGGAAACTCTCTGGAACACCTCACGGTTGCCCTCACGAGCCATGAGGCATCACATGGATTGTGAAGTGGCCCATGGAGCCTCACTTGGCTCGGGGCCTTAGTCCATCAAGACCACACTCTGGATCACCCCATGAATGGGCTCATGGGCCGTGAAAATCCACATGGTCCGAGGTCCTCCCATGAGGCCTTTCCTTAGCCAACTTTGTCCCTTCCTTTTCCAGAATGCTTTCGTGCACATGCAGTCTCAATGTAATGGCCATAACATCCACATCCAAACTCAAATTTAAGTGAGACCAGTTGCATTGCGAAGATAACTCGAAGAGATTTATTTTGATAGGTTGTAACACACATAGTTAATCCCATACCAATAGATGTGGCCATTCAAAGTCAGCCCTTCCAGACGACCTCGTGCAAAACCCAACCAAAACGATTCCTTTTAACATGGCCACATAAGTATGACCCATGATAGTCACTAGCCGACCAAAACAGATTCAAAATAGACCTTGATCAACCACTATAAAGTTTGAAAATTTTTGGGTCGTTACACTAAGTTATGTAGACACACCTCAAACAACACCCCAAATAATGAGAAATCTTCCATGAAGACCTCAACAAAATCTTCCACCATGTCATGGAATATAGCAATCATGCACCTTTGGAATGTGGTGGGTGCATTGCACAGACCAAAAGGCATATGCTTGAACGCATATGTACCATAAAATCAGGTTAATATGGTCTTCTCCTGGCCCTCCATGGTGACAGTGATCTGATTGTACCTTGAGTACCCATCCAAAAATAGTAATATTCATGCTCTGCTAGCCTGTCCATCATTTTGTCAATGAAAGGAACTGGATAATGATCTTTCTGGGTGGCATGACTCAGCTTCCTATAGTCTATGCATATTCTCCACCCTATCACTATTCCCGTTGGGATGAGCTCATTTTTCTCATTTGTAACCACTGTTATTCCCCTTTTCTTGAGAATATATTGTACCGGGCTCACCCACATATTGTCTGAGATTGGAAAGATGATGTCACCATCTAGCCACTTAATCACTTCCTTCTTCACCACTTCTTTTATGATGGGGTTCAACCTTCATTGTGGTTAGGCTACTGGCTTGTGGCCCCCCTCCATGAAGATCCTATGCATGCACAAAGCTGGGCTAATGCCATAAAGGTCTAATATTTGCCACCCCATATGTAAATTTCTCCTTTGTAGCAAAACAACAACTGCTTCTACCTGAGCTACAAATAGTGAAGCGGAAAAAATTACTGGTAAAGTGTTATTTGCACCAAGAAAAATATACCTGAGATGAGATAGAATGGCTTCAAGTCTAACTGAGGGGATTTTTCGATGGAGGGGTTGGGTGGTGGTCCCAATGCCCTATTTAAAGGGTCAACCCCTTTCTTTAGCATGCTGATATTATGATTATTCAACACCTTTTCAATTTCTCTAGCGTTAAGGTCATCCACCAGCCCTTGATTCAACAAAACCTTGGCTAGAGGATCCTTGATTTCTATTTGACTAACTGCAGCCTTTGCATCTAACACTGTGATGGCTGACAAATCCTCATAAACTATGGCTAATTTTAAATCTTGGTAGACTTCAAAGACTTCTACCTTATCATGAGCATGCATAGTTAGGTGTCTGGCTGCAACATCTATCAATTTCCCTCCTATAGCCAGAAATAGGCATCCCCAAATGAACAAATCCTCCAGATCAAATTCAAAATCTAGGATAATAAAGTCTATGAGGAATGTGAGGATCCCACTTAGACTAAGAAATCCTTTAGATGTCATCCGATCTAGCCACTAAATAGTCTATAACTTGTAATAGAATTATAGTAGGTTTAGGATCTCCAAGACCCAACTTTCTGAACATTGAATTGGGTATGAGATTGATACTTGCATCTAGATCACATAACCTTCTAGAATTCAAACCTCTTCCAATTATCACTTGAATAGTGAAGCTTCTAGGATCCTTCAATTTAGTTGACAACTTTGTTTTATTAAGGATCCTAGAGCTACACTCTTCAGTGAGCGCCACAGTCTTGAACTCAACCAAGCTGCTCTTGTTAGCTACAATGTCCTTCACATACTTAGCATACTTCAAGATCCCCTATAAAACATCAATAAGAGGTAAGTTAATTCTACCTATTTCAGGAGCCCCATAAACTTCTGGAAGCACTCATCCTTTTTTTTAAGCATGACAAATTTTGATGTTATTCTTGGTATGGATTGGTTGCATGCATCCTATGCTTCTATTGATTGTAGGACCTGTAAGGTCACATTCCAAGTTCCTAATGAGCCTATTCTTGAATGGAAGGGAATCAATTCTATGTTCAAAGGGAAGTTTGTCTCTTATATGAAAATCATGAAAATGATCCCTAAAGTTGTTTATATCAGTTGTCTGAGTCATGGATGTTGAGTAACATGTTTCCCCTCTTGATTCGGTCCCTATAGTAAATGAGTTTCCTGATGTATTTCCCGATGACTTACTCGGTCTTCCTCCCATAAGGGAAATAGATCTTTGGCACGACACCCAACCTATCTCTATACCTCCATACCGTATGATCTTGGCAGAATTGAAAGAATTGATGGAACATTAAAGGATTTGCTTGATAAAGGGTTCATAAGGCCTAGTGTGTCACCATGGGGTGCTCTCGTATTATTTGTAAGGAAGAAGGATAATTCACTTTGGATGTGCGTAGATTATACGCAATTGAATAAGGTAACCTTCAAAAACAAGTATCCACTTCCAAGGATTGATGGCCTATTTGATCAACTTCAAGGTGCAAGTTATTTCTCTAAAATTGATCTTTGGTCCGGATATCACCAATTGAGGGTGAAGAATGATGATAATGCAAATACACCATTTAGAACCCGGTATGGTTATTTTGAATTTTTTCTTATGTCTTTTGGACTAACAAATGCCCATGTTATTTTTATAGATTTGATTAACAGGATCTCCAAAACATTTTTGGATATGTTTGTGGTAGTGTTCATAGATAATATATTGGTTTATTCAAGAGATGTGAAGGACTATGAAGACTATTTGAGGATTGTGTTATAAATTTGAGAAATAATCAACTATTTGCCAAGTTTAACAAATGTGAATTTTGGCTAAGAGAAGTGGCTTTTCTTGGTCACATATTTTGGGTGATGGTGTTAGAGTTAATCCAAAGAAAATAGTGACGGTGAAGAATTGACCTAGACCGTTGTCTCCATCGAGCATTAGAAGCTTTTTGTTTGGCTAGTTACTATAGAAGATTTGTTGAAGGATTTTCCTCCATTGCTTCTCCATTGACTAGGTTGACCTAAAAGAAGGTAAAATTCCAATGGTCCGAAGAATGTGAAAGGAGCTTCCAATTATTGAAGGATCATCTCAATTCAGGCTCGATTTTGACATTGCACAAAGGTCCGGAAGGTTTTATGGTGTATTGTGATGCCTTTCATATAGGCTTGGATTGTGTATTGATGTAATATGTGAAGGTCATTGTTTATGCTTCAAGATAGTTCAAGAAACATGAAAAGAACTATCCGGCACACAATCTTGAGTTATTGGTTGTTGTATTTGCATTAACGATTTGCAGATACTACCTCTACGAAGTGCATGTTGATATATTCACCAACCATAAAAGCTTGCAATATGTGTTTAGCCAAAAGGATCTAAATCTAAGGCAACAGAGATGGTTGAAACTTTTGAAAGACTATGACATGAGTATGATGTATCACCCCGGTAAAGTGAATATTATGGATAACGCATTAAGTAAAGTTTCTATAGGTAGCATGACAGACACACATGATGAGTGGGAATAAAGTGTTGGTTAAAGAATTGCACTGTTTAGCTCATTTGGGTATAAGAATAAATAATTTGAGTAATGGTGAAATATTGATACCAAATGGGGAAGAATTATCATTGAGTGAAGATGTTAAGGAGAAGCAAGATATGGATCCTACACTGGTTGAGTTGAAGAAGTTAGTGGTTGATAAGAAGGTAGAAGTATTTTCACAAAGGGGAGATGGAGTATTATGTTATTAAGGACGATTGTGGGTACTCAATATGGATGGACTAAGGGGAAGATACTTGATGAAGCTCATAATTCTAAGTACTATATTCATCCGAGATCCACCAAGATGTATAGGGATTTGAGAGAATTGCATTGGTGGAATGGTATAAGGAAGGACATAGTAAGGTATGTGATGGAATGTGCCATTTGTCAACAAGTGAACATAGAACATCAAAGGCCCGGTGGTTTAGCCCAAGATATTGAACTACCTACTTGGAAATGGGAAGAAGTGAATATGGATTTTGTTATGGGTTCGCCAAAGACTAGAAAGAAATTTGACTCAATATGGGTGATTGTGGATGGGATGACGAAAACAACCCATATTTTACTAGTGAAGACTTCTTATAGTGACAAAGATTATGCTAAGGTCTATATCCATGAGTTTGTAAAGTTGCATGGGGTGCTATTTTCCATCATATCAGATAGAGGGACTTAATTTACTTCTCATTTTTGGAAATCATTTCAAAGAAGCCTTGGTACAAAGATAAAGCTAAGTACTGCATTTCATCCTCAAATGGACAAACAATCAGAAAGAACAATACAAACCTTGAAGGACATGTTGAGAGCTTACGTGCTTGATTTCAAAGGAAGTTGGGATGATCACCTACCTCTTATTGAATTTGTTTATAACAATAATTTTCATTCAAGTATTGGTATGACTTCGTTTGAAGCCTTATATGGTAGGCGGTGTAGATCACTGGTGGGATGGTTTGAAATGGGAGAGATATCCTTAATTGGACCAGATTTGATACTTGATGCTATGGAGAAGGTGAAAGTCATAAGAGAAAAATTGAAGGCTGCCCAAAGTCATCAAAAGTCATATGTCAATCTAAGAAGGAGAGAATTAGAATTTAATGAAGGTGATTGGGTATATTTGAAAGTTTTCCAAATGAAAGGATTGATGCGTGTTGGCAAGAAAGGAAAATTGAGTCCTAGATATGTGGGACCTTATAAGATAGTGAAGAAAGTTAGAAAAGTAGCTTTATGAATTGAACTTGCCTATGGAATTAGCTATGGGTCATCCGGAGTTCCATGTTTCTAAGCTACGGAAATATATGGGTGATCCTAATTCTTTTTTCCCATTGAAGGATGTGACTATTGAGGAAAATTTGACTTATGAAGAAGTACTGATTGAGATATTGGATCAACAAATGAAGAAATTAAGGAATAATGAGGTTGCATCCGTCAAGGTGTTATAGAGAAACCAACAAAGTGAAAGTGTTAATTGGGAGGCTGAGGCGAATATGATGAAATGATACCTTTATATCTTTCCTTCTACTCAAGCTTAAGGTACTTAATGTGATCTATTCCTTCGAAATTCTCATGAGTGCATAACTCTTGCTAAGTTGCATGCATGCATGATCATAAAACTATTTATGAATGATATTTGACATATAAATTTGATGATTTTATGAAAATGATGATTAAGTGGCATTTTTGCTATGATGATGACCCTATATTTACTCTATTCAAGTGTAATTCTATCTCATTCAAGGATGAATGATCCTAAGGGAGAGATATTATAGCACCCCTCATGTTTATAAGCTTTGAAAAAGTGAAGGCAGAAAAATCACTGAAAGTTTGACTTTACGAGCCCATCTACGACCCGTAAAAGTATCTACGGGCCGTAAGTGACCTCGTGGTAACTATTAAGAAAAAGTGGAAAATTGAAGAAATTTTGGAACTTGACTTACAAGGTAATAGACTAGCCATAGAATCTTCTACGACTCATAGGAGGGTATCGTGGAAAGAGGCCTGAAGGAACAAAAAAATTATCTAACTAAGAAAACTTGTTACGGAGGGTCTTACGGCCCGTGTGTATTTCTATGAATCGTCTTTGTATTTGTGGATTGGAAGCAGCAATTCCAGTAGCTTAACTTTTGTGGCACTCTAGTCTACGAGACATTTTATGAGTCGTTAGTCATTCCACGGCCCGTAAGAGGGATCTCGTGAAAAACTTCGATAGTTTTTAATGAAGGACATTTTTTACTTTTCCAATCATTTTAAGCATTAAACTACATTGTTTTGGTCCCCTTAACCGACCTAGTACCTATAAGAACTAGTCCTAATTTATTCAAAGACTTTAATTCTCAAATTTCTCTCAAGGGTTTCCAATATTTCTCTCTCTAAGTCAAGGGTTCCATTGAAGCTAAAGCTTGAAGGTTAACTAAGGATTTTCCAGACTTCTCACCTCAAATTTTAAGGATTCTACTTGAGGTATGTAGGGCTTCATTCATGGATTAGTTTCATCCATGAAGCCCAATCCAAAACTCTCTTTTTATCAAAGTTGTATGATAATTTCTTATGGGCTTTTAAGCTATGATTCCTAATGCATGGATTATGATTTCTACATGATGATTAAGACTACTTATGCATGAATTATTATGAATTTTTTAATGTATATAATTTTCAAGAACAAGTATATGATTTCAAAGTATGCATGCTTAGGGCTTAATAATTTGATGTGGATTTTTATACATGCTTAAGTATGAATTTTATCCAATTGCATGATTTTGACTCAATTTCACATAAGCCCACACTTAGCCCTAGTCTTTTATGATAAAGCTATGAAGTTGCGTGATTATAATCCTAAGTATGTAAAAGCATATTTCATGACAATGATGATGTTATGGCATTGACTATGATGATGCTATGATGAAGAGGGTGATGAAAACGCTAAATATTTATGATGATGAAGTTAAGGTGGGAAGTTTCTACCCATACTATAACGAAAGCAAAGTTAATGGACTATTCTTATGATATGATGATTTCATGAAAGCTATGATGACTATTCATAAATTATGAAAGCATGATTTTAATGAAGTATGAACTATGTTGAAAGTTATATATATATATATATATATATATATATATGCATGTTTTAAAGTATTCTGTGTGATATGACTTAGCATCGAGAGGACTTTGGTAGATACCATAGTTTCATAACTATTTGACACCGTAGGAATGATGTTCATATTTTTATACCTTAAAGGTGTGATAATGGATTAATATATCTTTTAATGTACACTCACCGTGCTAGGATAGAGCCTAAAGGGTGGGGCTAAATGATGGTTGTCACCGTGCTAGGATAGAGCCTAGAGGGTGAGAATAAAATTTACCTTGGTAAAGTAGACTCCTCTTAACTCGATAAAAGTGAACATCGAGATTCCATATAATAGTCTGCATGGTCTTATGAATATCGGTTATGGTCTTATTCCCACATATGTATGTAATGATGATAAATGGATTTGTTTACGATATCTCCTCATATGGTTTTAAACTTGCATGCTCATGCATATTTTTCCTTATTCTATTGATGATGATTATGCATGTTGATATTATTGTGATGTCCTACCTATATACTTAGTACATTCTATGTACTAATACATGCTTCTTTATCTACATGACTCAATTATGTAGGGACGGACAATGAGGAGATCATTCTATTTTGTGGCTAGTTTCCTAATAGTGAGCTTGAAGACTTGTTGGTGAGTTCTCATGCTTCGGGGACAAGTCTTATGATATTTCTTTTATGTTGAGACTTTATATTTTATTTCTTAATGTACATCTTTAGGGTGAGCTATGTGCTAGACCCCACCAATATCTATTATATAGAGGCATATTTTGGACTATGGATAGATGTATATTCCCTATGGAAATTATGACATATCTTTTATATATATTTCCGATTTCTTATTCTCTTATGTATGCTTATTTTACCTTATAAATTCTTATGATATGAACACGAGACTTAGATGGGATGCCTTCTGTTTGTGTAAATATAGGTGTTTATAGGAATCTATAGTAACCCATGACCTTTGTATAAAAATGCCCCAATTTAAAAAAAATTAAGAAGCTTGCATGTGCCTGCATCCCAACTTGGCTAACTTGTTTTGATATTTATAAAGAATTGTACACATTGACTAGTTGGCATCTTGATGAATGAAGCATGATTGTGTTAGTTGGTACTGATAGTGTAGGCTATGTGCCATGTCCTGTGAGCTTATTTATTTGGTTTAATTAATGAACTTATAAGTTATAACTTGTCTGATTAGTACCACCGAACCAATTGCAGGACTAGATTAGGACAGGATCGTAGGCCATTTTTTATGATAAGTCACTTAACCTAAATTCAACCAACCAAATAAAATTATTTCCTTTGAATCTAAATAGACCTTATCCTTTGTAATCACCCAACTCACCTTTCATGTCTGTCTGTAGATTTTTACCTCGGCCCAGGTCTCTCCAAGGACATTGTGAATTTCAACCCAGGCCAAAAGTCTAAGTTCATGGTGGTTTATGCTGGCCCTGGTCCTTTAAAAGACATTATTACCTCAACTCCAACCAAAAGCCTAAGTTGAGGGTGGATATTATTGAAAAATCGGAAAAGCTTAAGGTATGAAAAGAGTCAAGTGATGAGAGAAAAAGAATAGTTTGGGGTGTGACTGTAAGTAAAACAAAAGTGTGAAAAAGAAAAACAAGAAAAAGAATGAATGAAAATGTAAACCACTCCAAGGAGCAAAGAAAGTGAGAAACTAGGGACAGTAAGAGTTTGGGGGTTGAGAGTAGATGGCTTAATTAAAGTAGCACCTTGGAGGGGAAAAATAGTTACTTTGATCATAAATACATCCTACCCTAGCCCAAGCCCATGTTACAAGGTGCAAAAGTCTTAGTGTGATCCTATAAAGGTCATTCGAGAGTCAAGGTGTGGTGAAGATAAGGGCAAACATATGATTTGTACTTGTATATTGATTGAATATCTTTTGTGAATGCAAGTGTCTACATTCCAACTTCTATTTTGCATTTATACACTGTGTGTGAGACTTTATTGTAGTGAAGGCACTATCCTTGCAATGTTTGGTTGCTAACTAAACTAAGTAATCATTGTTTTGGTTTATTTTGTCAATTGTGTTTGATATAATGCTTAACTTGATCTTTGTAAGTTAGTTGGGGTGTGAATACATTGCAAGTTTACTCTTTGGGCATGAGTTTAATGATTGAGGGGTTGCTATATACTTCCTGTTAAATACTTGTATTTGCACATCGTTGAGTTTTGTTTTTGGTCATCGTTTGAGGACTAGCACCAATTCTAAGTTGAGGGTGTTGATAAGTCATGAAAATACGACTTTTTGATGTTTAAAAAATAGGATTTAATGTGAGTTCTTAAGTGCATTTAATAGTTTGAAATGTGTTTTATGTTGGTTTTGTAGGAAAATGAAGTTTTCATCAGATCAACGGACATTGGGCTTATTTGAAGCTAAAATTGACTTGAACATGAAAGGTGTCATTTGTGGACGAGCTTGGACAGGCCATGAGGAGCAAGTGATATATTTAAAGGCTAGTAACAATTAGACAAGGTCAAAGCAATGATAAAATGCTTAAGTGTCAAGCCTTCTCAGAGGAAACCAAAATGCATTGTTGTGAAGTGAAATAAAGATGTTACACTTGGAATTCTACACTGCCATGGCCAGTTACACGATTCACATGACGACCTGGGAGTGTGGTGAAGCAAAAGCCAATTTTCCAGAAGTATTTGAGACAATAGGATTCTTTCATAGAAATCGCAAAAAGGGTCGGAACAAAGAGGATCAAAGAAGCACACCACGAGAAGATTCACGACCCGTGGTGTGCTTGACTGGTCATGAACTGCCTCATCCAAGTGCAAGGAAAGAAAAATGGAGCCAAGGGACTTACACGAGCACTTGCATGAATCATGGTGCACTCCACGAGTGGTGAAGGTGCTCGTAAAAGGCACCAAGGTGGCTGGACAGTGTGCAACTCAAAAAGGCACAACACCACGACCTAGTTCATGGATCGTGAAGGTACCTCGTGAAGTTTATTGGTTATTGAACAGTTTCAAAGTGAAGGAAAACACAATGAGGGTCAGGCTTGGACATGAAAACCACCATGAGGCGTGGTCAATTCCGTGAATAGCACATGCGTCAAGATTTTCAAGTCTCAAATTCCATATAGGATTAGTTTTCCTACATGTTTTAGGACTAGGTTTTAATTAGCATAAACATTCCTTTTGTTTACTTCTTATGTAGAGAATTATTCCACAGAATTTGGGGCTACTAGACACAAAAACAAGAACATAAATTTCCAGTAAATTTTACCTTCAAAATGTGTCTGGACAGATTGCAAAAGACTACTACTTCTAGTTGTGTGTTTCATCATTATTTGAAGGATAAATTAGGTTTTTTATTCCCATTTGTTTGTGTGATTCAAGAATTGATTTGTTCTTACTTGTAAGTGATTTAAACATGAATTATGACATGATTTTTGTTTCAATTCTTGCAAGTTCAATTAATTAAACCCACAACTAGGATTGTGGGAACCATGACGTTTTAACGACGTAGGCAAATCTTAGGATTTTATTTGTGTTGTATGTATTGTGATTTTCTTCGTCTAAAAGTCTTTCTTGATGAGTGCATGGATTAAGAACTTTCCCGTATTTGTTGCTTGCCCTAGAGGGAGGTAGTGATTAAGAAAGGGAAATCACAATAGAAATTTGAAGGTGACAGCTTTGTCTAAGTTACATAAGATCAAGATGTGATAGTACTTTGAGATTCAGAGTGAGGGTTAGTAATGCACACATTCTGAAATTAGGAGGAGATAAAAGACATGCTTCTAAGAAGGACCTACAGGTGAATTAGAGGTTATCTAACTCATTAGATTTTGCATGCAATATAATGAACAATATAACCGATGTTAATTGCTTACTAAGTTATATGTCACGGGGACCGCAACCCTAGTCTTTTATCATACTATCTAAGCCTTAGTCTATCAAGTTCATATTCATAACCATACTTAGGATCTTACTTAGTTTAAAACCTCTCGTTTTTACTTTTTCGTATTATTTGTTTTCTTGAAATAGAACTGATAACTGAGATACGATGATTAGTAGAATTGTTTCAACCTATTCCCTGTGGGATCGAACCCGGCTCTTGGATAAATAGATTGCTAACGATCGTCTATATTTCTTTCGAGAAGTATAATCGAATGTTATCATGTATGCTAGCTTTCGTACGTGCAAGGTTCTGGAGGTATGTGATTGGGATGAAAGAAGTATCTGTGTTTTTCATTTCTTTACTTAGGGCTTAGAATTTATTTGTTGGGTACCATATTTTTGAGTACTCACCCCTTGCTTCTACACTTGTGTAGGTATTGAGCCCAGTACCTCCCGATCTCTTTATTTTTCATATTGGACTGAGCTTTTGGACACTTGAGAGGTAGCAACTTGTCTTATCAGCGGACTCTCGAGGCCCTTTTAATTATGTTTTGTTCTATTCGAGAACTAAGACATTTGTCCTATTTTTCTTTCTGTTGAGTTAGTGGCTTGTAGTTGTGACATCAAATCTTAGGTGGTTTTAGAATTGATTTTACTTATCATTATACTTCCTTTTGTTTCCTCAAATTCTCGTTTATTATGAATTGCTTTGTTTTCTAGGTTGACTTACTTTGGTAGGTAGGCAGGTGCCGTCACACTCGTTGTCGGGTCGTGACATGCATCTACTCACATTCATGAGCTAATTATGAAGAATATAATGAATATGCACAAAATGCAAGATTATTAAATTTTTATCGTCCTCAAGACAATGTAAAATATGGATACAAAATTACCAAATAAGGGTATAAATTAGCGCAGATCAACATGCATGCTTGTCATTGAGTGAAAATAAATAAAATTGGAAAGAATGAAGCTAAAATGGTTGCACCTCGCAAAAAGAGAAAATTAATTAGAATTAGTACTCGTACTATTTTTTTAAGAATAAAAGAGCAAGCCGCCGCAAATTCAGGGTCAGGCAATTCACTGAATGAAGTTAACATATGAAAATGACAAGTAAATTAAAGGAGCCAAGCAAAGAAGCAACAATGTCCTCAAAGTTTGACAAACATTGATTTGTTAGAGCATTTATCGGTGGAATTTTCCTAATTTGCTAATAAAATGGCAAGAAAGAAGAATTCATTCAAAGAGAGGGAGAGCTCTTATACCCTCAATAAAATCCTGGGTAAGAGCAATAAAGTGCTTTAAGTTTGTGATATATCTCAAACTCTCTTTGGTTTTTTTAAAAAAGGTTCTGTGGTTGCAAAAAATGGCCATGGAAACTAGTGGATCATCTTTAGCCCTCATTCTTTTGTTGTCAGCTTTGGTTACCTACAAATGCAATGCAGCTGCTCTTGTTCCTCTAGCGGATCAAACCATTTTTAATGTCTTAAGTTATGGTGCCAAACCTAACTCAGAACTTATAAGCACGCACCCCTTCCTTAATTTGTTCAAATATTTACTACAAATCAATGGAAAATCTAAACGAATTTTTTGGGGCATAAAGATATTAATGCAGAAACTATATAATACAATCATTTATCCTATTCCCTTTCTTTTATGCACAATTAAAATTGGTCAGGAACCTTACATTCAATAATCTTTGACCTAGCTAAATATGTTGTTCTTAGTTCAATGCCATTGTATTGATATCCTTGAAAGAAATAATTAGGTCATGATCATCCATGTGAACAACCCTGAAAAAATAAAAGGAGAAAAAAAGAACATTTATAAATAATATGTATGTGACTCGTTTAAATAGGACTTCTCTTTTTCTCAACCGTATTTAAATTTCCTTGTCCAAAATGAAAAAAAGAAAACATTTGTCTTCTTCCTAAATTCTTTGTGAAAGATTATTGCGAAACAAAATATTAGACGTAAATGGCTTTAGAGTATGAATTTTTATGGTGTAATTTGTGTTTATAATGTCAAGTGAATTCTTTATTTATGTGATGCGCTCATGCATGTCAAATGAGAATTACAACATTTGCGCATATATAAATGAAACCAGAATTCTAAGTTAATTTATGAGTTCTGGTCATAATTCTTTTTTTTTTATTGCATTCTGGACAAATTATTTGCATATATATTTGATGATCTATTTTTCGTTATTGATTGATTGTGTTAAATTAAAGCATGCAGGCATTTATAAGGGCATGGCGTGCTGCTTGTGATTTCAATGGTAGAGCAAGAGTATTTGTCCCTCCAGGAGTCTATACACTAGGGGAGACCATATTTGGAGGACCATGCAAAGTCACACATCCCATAATACTTCAAATTGAAGGAACCTTAAAGGCAGTGCCTGATGTTTCTGAATATTCAAACTTTGCTTGGATCTCATTCGAGTCTATTAATGGCGTTATCATTACTGGAGGAGGCACTCTAGATGCTCACGGACAAGCTGTTTGGCAGTTTAATGACTGTAAAACTAATCCTAATTGTGTCCACCTGCCCGCCGTAAGTTCCTCATCATATGTATAATTTCGACAGAGTCAAGATTCGAACTTTAATTTATGGATCAGCAGTACTTTGTGATTCTCTTTTTTTGTTTTGCAGACCTTGCACTTCAATGGCATACAGAACGGAAAAGTAATGAGGTTGAATTTGATAAATAGCATGGGATTTCATATACATATTACTAATAGCTATTTGGTAAGGTTCCATGGGCTCACTATTGATGCCCCAGAAGATAGCCCAAACACTGATGGAATACACATAAGCAAGTCCAACACCATAAAACTCGCCAGGAGTGTCATTAGGACTGGCGATGATTGTGTTTCATTCGGACAAGGAACAAACAATGTCACCGTTAACAAAGTCATATGTGGCCCTGGCCACGGCATTAGGTACATAATCTGCTACCCCTCTGTCACTAGAGAAAGTTTTATTCGTTAATTAAGTCAAATTTACTTGACGTACGTTCACTCTTGTTCTGTATAATAATAATGTCACATTGTTATGTTGTTTGTGGTAATTGAAAACACAGTGTTGGTAGTCTTGGTAAGATGGCTGGCGAATTGGAAGTTAGAGGAATCATTGTGAAGAATTGCACATTGAGAGGCACAACAAATGGCGTCCGAATCAAAACTTATACAGGAGAAAATCCCAACAGAGCATTTGGGATGATGTTCAGCGACATTGTTAGGGAAAATGTTAAAAATCCAATCATCATAGATCAGAGTTATGGTGACAAATCAACTGAGGTATGTAGAATCACCTTCATT
This sequence comes from Solanum aculeatissimum, assembly GCA_038996855.1. Lineage (NCBI taxonomy): Eukaryota > Viridiplantae > Streptophyta > Magnoliopsida > Solanales > Solanaceae > Solanum > Solanum aculeatissimum. The sequence goes on along the minus strand of JBCEWC010012665.1, from coordinate 632 downwards.
CCTTTTTGTTAGCAACATTTGATGAGTAATGCTGATTTTCAATTTTGCAGTCATTGTCACAAGTAAAAATAAGTGATGTAATTTACCAGAACATAAGGGGAACAACAAGCAGTGATATAGCAGTTCAACTGATGTGCAGTTCACAACTGCCTTGTCAAAATGTTCGACTCATCAACATAAATTTGAACCATATAGCCAATACACCAATTACTTCTCAATGTCAAAATGCAAATGTTGGCTATACTGGCATCCAAATTCCATCACCTTGCCATGGAGTCTCTTCATAGTATTTTCCATTTTTGAGAAAAGAAACAATGGAGAGAAATGCACATGTCTAATCTGATCAACGTCATCGTCCAAAAGTAACAACTGAGAAAATATGGTATCGTAGATAAAAAAATAATGCCTCGCACCACCAAAACACCTACAAATTAGTAACATCGATAGAAGTCTTTCGCACAATAGGTGTGGATGTAATTCTCATTGTTCTACTTTCCTCTTTCACTTCCCTGATCGCCAATTGTCATAGAATTTGTTTTAAAAAGGAAACAAGCCCTTACTGTTGCGGAAGCCGAATATATAGAGAGTGATAATATCACAACTGCTATATCCAAAGATAGCTAATAAATAGT
>JBCEWC010012664.1:0-15679 GCA_038996855.1 Solanum aculeatissimum | reverse complement strand
GAGTTGGATTTTGTGTTCTCAATTTCATCTTTGTAAGTGCTTAATTATGCTTCTCTACATCATAATTTCTGCATTTACACCAATCATGCATAGCTAAATCCACAACTAGGGTTGTAGGAACCATGATGAACTAGCAAGGTAAAATCGAATAACATGTAATTCTTAGAAGGTGTATTAAGGCGTATTAATTATTTTGTTCCCTTTAAACTGCTTTTTAACGGGTGTCCAACCTTATAACTCACCTAGTATTACTTGTCGGATCAGGGAAGTAACAAATAGGAAAAGCGATAATTAACAGGATTTGATTGGGATGTTCTCATCTAATCAACAGTTGGATCAAGGGGAGGTTGTACTGGGACTAAAAGTAGGGGTTAGTATAGACACATCACGGAGACAAATCAAGTTTCAGAGTGAAATTTACCTATTTGCTAGATCAAAGACTTAGGTAAACCTAGCTTACTGTCCTACACCTATACACCAAAAAGGATACCATGTATCCGATAACACCGAGTTAGGGATTCATGGGGATTACATCACCCTAGTTAGCTCTTCCACTGATTGTTCATTTCCTGCATTAGTCTAGGATTAATACATTTTCTTTTACAAAACCTCCCTTTCTTAGGAGATAAGAAGGTAAATCAATCTCAAATTATATTGAATTAATTCTAGAGTCTACCGTATTCCTCATGGGAACAATCCTAACCTCGGTTAGGTTATATACTTGACGAACGATTTACCTCAAAAAAGAGGTGTGACTTGGGTGACAACAAGTATTTTGCACCGTTTTCGGGGAATACGGCTATACTTGGTTAATTCAAGTAATTTTGAGGGATTAATCCTTATTTCCTAATTTTACGTTTTGTTGTTTTTTTTTCTTTTGTGTGCAGGTGTAGTGTATGCATAACACTTGGAGCCGAGCCAACCTCTTGACTTTATTTGATCCAGCGATCCAAAGAACTCTAAGGAGAATGGCCTAGGATAACGTGAGTAATGCTTCAGGTTATGTGGTAGATACAATGCTTAACTAGAATAATGGAGCTAACGATCCACTTCCACCACCACAGGGTCTGCAAGTTGCGGCTAATCAATGGAATCAATATCAACTTAACTCTATGGCGATGGATGTTACAGGATCTATTGTGTTACCCCCACTACCAGATGACATAAAGTTTATCATTTCAAAAGGATTGCTCCGAATGTTGCAGAATCGCGAGTTGTTCACAGGCCTACCATCGAAGGATCCTCATAACCAACTACACAATATTGTGTTCGTCTATAAGAGCATGATGGAGAATCAAAATCTATCCATGGATGTCATTGGGTTCCGTGTTTTCTTACTTTCTCTTACAGGGAATGCAACATTATGGTTATCTAAACTCCCACAAAGCTCTATTACCAATTGGGCAAAATTGCAGACAACCTTTTTGGAGAGATTCTTTCCCATCTCAAAGAAGCTAAAGTTAAAGTCTGAGATTAACAACTTCGAGCAGATACCTGGTGATTCGATTGGTGCTACGTGGGAGAGGTTTGCTAAGTGTTTGAGACGTGTCCCTGACCACAAGATTGTTGGCGAATCCCTAGTTGAGATCTTCTATAAATCCCTTGATGAAAATGACTAAGTAGTTACTATTGCTGATACGATTATGAGGGGCTCATTTCTAGATTATCCATTCCAGGAGGTTGCTCAGAGGCTTTAGATGGTGGTCAAGACCAATAATGCATGGGGTACGAGGGAGAAGTCTACTACGAGGAGCACATTCTCAGTTAGTACCAGTTTGGCATAGACGCAGGCAGTGAGGACATGATGCATGAACTTGCATGGATAAATTCTAATGTAGAGCTATTGATAAAGCATAATGCGGAATGAGTAAATGATATAGCTCATCAACCTCCATGTACGCCAATGTATGAGGAGCCCTATTATAAGGAGGACACGTGTTTTGTGGTTGATCAGATGGTGGGTTTCTGGCCCAACGGCCAAGGGTCCAATCATCACTATAAGGGCCAAAAACAAGGAAACCAAGGTCAGAACTTTGGGAGAGATGGAACCTTTAGAGATAACAATAGAGGACGTTTTTATGACAAGAATAGGGGACCTAATAGAGATACCGAATGGGGTCGCAGAGAAGGCTTCAGAAATGGTCCATATAACCTACCATACAATCGAGATTCCAGAGTTGGTTCCTCTCGCATTGGGGAGATGTTTGACCAATTACTAAAGAAGGCTAATGCGCAGGATGAGACACTTAAGGGGATGAAGTCTGACATCTCTAGCATAAACCAGAAGATTGAGTCTCATTCTGTGGCAATCAAATAGTTGGAGCAATAGTTCGACCAGATATCAACTCAGTAGAATCAACGCGAGAAAGGTATGCTCCCTAGTAACATAGTGCAAAATTCAAAGAACGAGGAGCAGTGTATGGAAATTACAACTCACAGTGGGAAGTAAACCATTGATCCCTCAATGCCAGTGAATGATGGTGATATTTGTGATGAGAGTGTTGTGATCAGGCAGATTGAGACCAGAGATGATCGTGCAGAAAATGAGAAAAGCAATGCCACACCAAAATAGTTGATACCCATTCCTCGACCTTTCCTCCCTTCCCTCAGAGACTAAAGAAAAAGGAGGAGGAAGTAAGTTCAAACACTTTCTCTCCATGTTGAAGCAACTTGCCAGAAACATTTCATTGATTGAGGCATTGGATAAGATATCTGGGTACACCAAGTTTATGAATGATAAGGTTACTAAAAAGTATATTATTAGCCAGGATCTCTCACAAGAGATCCAACACTGCAGTGCAATTTCAACTAGGTCCTTGGTGCAGAAACGAGAAGACCCAGGAGCATTCACCATTCCCTGCACCATAGGTAATGTAGAGTTCGCAAGGGCATTGTGTGATCTTGGTGCCAACATAAATTTGATGCCCCTTGTGATCTTAAAGAAACTTGGTTTGGCAGCCCCTACCCTAATGAGCATGAGACTATTAATGGCTAACCACACGATGAAGAAGCCTGCAAGGATAATGTATGATGTCCTTGTCAAACTGGATAAATTTATATTCCCCGTAGACTTTGTGATCCTTGATTGCGAGGATGACTTCAAAATCTCAATCGTCTTGGGAAGGCCTTTCCTAGCCACTGGGATAGCCCTAGTGGATATAAAATTTGGCTTACTCAAGTTTAGATTGAATGGCAAAAAAGTTATCTTCAACGTCTGTCAGTCAATGAAGAGGCCAAATGAGCTGAAAATTAAAGTGTGGGTGATTGATGAAATCTAAGTAATCAAAACATCCACGTCATGCCGCGACAATAAATCAGGTGCTTCTTGGGAGGTAATCCAAGTTATTTATTGTAATAGGGTAGTTTTATTTGATTTTTAGTACTTAGATTGTTAGGTAGATTTTATTTTTCTCTAATTTGATTGTAATGTGTGGACTTTGGACTGGTGATATATAGGATAACAATGTGTTTATGTAGGTTTTGCAGGAGCAAGACCAAGTTAGCCATTTTGGGTTAAAAATGAGGTTCTACGACTGATTATACATTTCATACTTCATTGTACAACCTGTTTACCAGCTCGTAGAACCTTCCAATAAGCAAAAGTCAGTGCACTCTAGTCCACGAGCCAACTTTATGATCCATAGAATAAACTACAAGTCATGAATGGGGCTGCTGGACCTCAGGTAAGTTTTTCAGTATAAACCTAAGTGTCGAGGGTAATCTATAAAGCCTACTTACGAGTTGTATTTCATTACATGACTTGTACAAGAGGTTGTAGATTACAGATCTAAAATATAGGGTCTAGGCCTATATGAAACCACTATTTATGGACCATAAAACATTTCATGACTCGTAATCGAGGTTTTGTAAGGCCAGGACCAATCTTTTTAAACTGACCCAACGTATATATATAAGTCAAAATTATTTTGGCCCCATTTTAAAATCACAAAATCCCCAATTAAACCCTAGTACTCCCTTCCCTCGTTGGTGCGATCGATCCCTTCCAGCACCTACTTTATTTTTTGATGAGAATTTTAGCGAACCCACCACCTAGGGTTTCAGACTCCTCTCTATCCCCTCTTCAAATTTCAACCCTATTTGTACCAAATTCCGTAAAGTTTTGGTCTCTAAAACCCAAATTTATTGAGTTATTTGTAAATTGTAGTTGATTATTGATTGAGTGGGAGTTTGTGCTAATTGTGGGACCCATTAAAATTCTAATCTCGGTGGTTTATATAAAGATTACCTAGGTTAGGATCAAATTGGGTAGTCGGAAAATGTTTGGTAGTCAATTTAATGTTTGAATGATGTTAAGGCCATTGAAATAAATTGAATTGTGTGAAATTATGTGAAATCATTACTTGGAAATCATTCTATGGCTAAAATTATGAATAGGGTCAGACCACTAGGAATGCATACCAAGTCACTATCGATGGGGTTATTTTTAATATAATGCATGTGGGGGATGGGTATTGTGTTCTAAATCATGTGGGGTTTGTGTGCGTATTTGCTTTGATGTTGTTGAAATAAGTAAAAATATGGTTGTATGAACTCGTGTGATGGACTTGGGGAATTTAGGGTCTGAAAGTTAAATCCACGAAGGTTTTCTATGGCCCATGGAATATTACATGAGTTGTACTTACCCCTTGTGAAGATTTCCAGAACCTAAACATTTCTGAGATGCCATCAGACGAGACCTTCTATGAGTCATAGAAATTTCCACGACTTGTAGACAAGTGTTGTAGAGTTCCACCTATGATAAACCTGATCTAAAATTACATTTATGACTCAGTCCACGACTCGTAGAGCATTCTATGAGTTATGTATGATCTCGTAGATGTAATTTCAGTAGCTATGAAGTGCTAAACACTATATCCATGAGAGCCCTTGTGACTCATAGAACACTTTACGGCTCGTAAAAAGGCTCTCGTAGACCCTTACTATTCCAGTCTAGTTATGATTTTTGGTTTTGGTTTTCAATTCATAGGACTAATCAGTGTGTTACAGTTACTATGGCTCCACGACCACGGAAGGATGATATCAGGGCCATGAAGGATGGCTTGGGTGATGAGCCCACTAATTCTAAGCCTGCCCCCGAGTCTAGTAGCTCTGTAGAGGAGCTCGGTGTTGAGCATGATCCTGATGCCAAGCCGTAGAGTGTTGGTCGTGCCCCGAGGATCAGAAAGTGGAGAGGTACAAAAAATCCATCAGACGAAACCTCCCACGGGTCAGAGAATCTTTCACGGACTGTGGAGTGGTTTCGTAAAAGCTAACTCCAAAACACTGCCAGAGTCCACAAAATCCCAATCTACGGGCCATGAAGTGGGATACGAGTCGTGAAAGGGTCTTGTGAAACTTGCTGACATAGTTATTCTACGTTGTTTTGGTTTGGTATTTTACATACTATAAATAGGTTTTTAGATTATTTTTCAAAAAGTTTACCAACAGTCATGTAGTTTTGAACAAGTACTTAGAGGAAAAATATTATTGTGTGTTATTTTATTAAAACTTGTGATTCTGATCGTAGAGTTGGATTTTGTGTTCTCAATTTGTAAGTGCTTAATTATGCTTCTCTACATCATATTTTCTGTATTTACACCGATCATGCATAGTTAAATCCACAATTTGGGTTGTGGGAACCATGATGAACTAGCAAGGTAAAATCGGATAATGTGTAATTCTTGGAAGGTGTGTTAGAGTGTATTAATTATTCTCTTCACTTTAAATTGCTTTTTAATGGGTGGCCAACATTAGAAGTCGCCTAATATTACTTGCCAGATCTAGAAAGTAACGAATAGAAAAAGAGATAATTAACAGGATTTGATTGAGATGTTCTTGTCTAATCAACCGAACTGGATCAATGGGAGATTGTATTGGGACTAAAAGTAAGAGTTATTATAGACACACCACGGAGATGGATCAAGTTCTAAGATGAAATTTACCTATTTTCTGGATCAAAGACTTAGATAAACCTAGCTTACTGTCCTACACCTATACACCAGAAAAGGATTGCATACATATGGGGATCGCATCACCCTATTTAGATCTTCTACTGATTGTTCATCTCTTGCATTAGTCTAGGATTAAGACATTTTATTTTATAACCCCCCCCCCCCCCCTCTCCTCCTTTTTTTTAGATAAGTAGGTTAATCAATCTCAAATTGCATTGAATTAATTCTAGAGTCTATTGTATTCCTCGTGGGAACGATCCTAACCTCGATTAGATTATATACTTGAAGACTACTTTACCTAAAAAAAGAGGTGTGACTTGGGCGACAATAGTGCCCAAATTATCAATAGGTTAAAGTTAAGCATCAAAGGCTATGTGGATTGACTCAAAACTTTGAGATTCTGATGATAAATATGAACTTCATCATAGATTTGTCGAGGTCCTGAAAGCAACATGATTTGATATAGGTGATTGTGGATATGATGACTAAATCAGCTCACATTTTGGAAGTTAAGATGACTGACATAGAGAGGATTATGGCAAATTATAGATTTGAGAGATTGTTAGATTACATGGAGTTCCCTTATTTATCATCTCAAATAGATGAAATTTTGGAGATCTTTTCGTAAAAGGACTGGGTTCAAAGGTAAATCTTAGTATAGCCTTTTATTCTCAAACAGATGGCCAGGCAGAGGGCACCATTCAGACTTTGGAGGACATGTTGTGAGCTTGTGATCTTGATTTCAAAGGTAATTGGGATGATCATTTACCTCTCATTGAGTTTGTATATAATAATAATTATCATGCAAGTATTCGGATGACACCCTATGAAACTTTATATGGGAGAATATGTAGATCATCAATTAGGTAGTTTGGAGTTGGTGAAGCCAAGATAATTAGTTTAGATTTGGTTCATCAATCTATGGAGAAGGTGAAGGTCATTCAAGAGAGGTCTAAGACTGCACAAAGTAATCAAAAATCTTATATTGATGTGAGAAGTAGATATTTAGAGTTTGAAGTGGATGATTGGGTATATTTGAAGGTGTCACCCATGAAGGGTGTCATGCGATTTAGGAAAAAGGAAAAGTTAAGACCCTGATACATTGGTTCTTACCAGATTGTGAGGAGGATTGGGAGTGTTGCCTATAATTTAGACTTCCCTTCTGAGTTAGCTGCAATTCATCTGGTTTTCATGTCTCGATGTTGAAGAAGTTCTTGAAAGATCCTTAATTGGTAGTTCTTGTTGATAGTATTGGCGTTAAAGATAGCCTGTCCTATGAGGAGATTTCAGTCCAGATTCTTGATCATCAAGTTCACAAATTGAAAACTAAAGAGATAGTCTCAGTTAAAGTCCTGTGGAGAAATCAATTTATTGAGGAAGCCATTGGGAAACGTAGGAAGATATGAAATCTAAATATCCATATCTATTCATGCTCAATGATGAAAATATTGAAGGTAACATCCTTACCCTTGATTTTAATTGATTGTGTATCCTTGAGTTGATTATTGATTGTCTAGAGAGCTTGATTGGTTGATTGGATAAATTTTTGTTTTAATGACTCTTGATTATCATTCGTACCTCAAGTCCATCCCTAGTTACACTTCATTCGAGGGAAAATGATTCCAAGGGAGAGATAATGTTACACCTTAGAAATTACTAAAATACCCATAGATGAGAGATTGCATGCATAACACATTATTATAAAATAAATTTGTCAAATCTAAGACTGGAATCATAATCAACACAAAAAATTGAGGGACAAATCGGTCTTAATTAAATTTTAAGCCAACCAAAGCAAAAGATAATTTTTTTGGGTAAAATATAATTTTTAACAAGATGCGCGACACCTTCGCGTCACGGAGATGCCCCAAAATAGGTCAAACTCACATTTTACACAAAAAAACTCATTCAACAAGTGTGATTTATGTGTTACGTAAAAAATGAATTAAGATGGAATAAGTCTGCGATGTGGGCCTGCTCCATCACAGTTAAAAAAATTTCTGTCGGCAGAAATTTTAATGAGGAGCATTCTAGATCTAATCATAAATGTGAGTCTAAATTATTCTTGAAAGATGTGATTGAGAATCGATTGGATGGTTGATAGGCCAGAAGTCTTGATTGTGATATAGTTGATGAACTGATAAGAATCTTTTTTTCGTTTAAAATAACACATATACTAAGGGCCAAATATTTTTAAGACATGAACTGTTACACATGTCTTCACAAAGGAAAGAGAGTGAGCATACCATGCCAACATATATTCCATCTAAACTAATAACCTTTCCTCTGATAAGTTGTTTCATTATTTGGAAGTATAAACAAATTTAGATACAATATATATAGTAGGCCTTAAAAGTTGTCACTTGTCATCTATCTTCTTTGTCTCTGAATGACGATGATTAGCCATGTCCATGGCCTCCACCTTTTCCACTAGACTTGGCACCAGGTCCTCCTTTTCCCTAGCCTTTGGATCCCGCATTTTCCATTCCACGTCTAATGCCTTTCGCCTATCTTCCAGCAACACCTTCATCCCTACCTCCTCTTCCCCTTCCTTGTCCACCTACACCAGGTGGTTTTCTATCTCCACGGCTTTTTGTTTCTTCTTGAAATTTATCAATCACCTCATCAGGAACTCTAAGATACTTTATGGTATTGCCACGAATATAACATTCAGGCATTCTCCAAAATCTATCTCCATCCTTTGATGTACAGATAACTTCACGAAGATGGATATTCATCCAAGTATCACAATTAACCAAATGACTGTTATAATTCTCTCGATCTTTTAGCTCCACCAATATGGGATAGCTCTGTGTAGTCTTCAACAAAGAGAGGGGAAGCATCTTTAGATACAGGAAATTCCAAATTCAAGATTGCCAAGCAGATCTTCATCTTTTTCTTCCACTTTCTTGGATAAAAACCAAATGTGTTATACGGTAGGACTCCTAGATCATCGGATAAGAGTCTATATAAGACTTATTGATTGGTTTAGATTGGGCTTGATTATTTTATGAGCATTGAGTTTTGGGAAGAGTATTGAGCATCAAATTGAGTGTGAGTAAATAACAACTCAAACTCAATAACTATGTAGCCAGCGTAGGAGAGAATTGAACTGTAAAATCATATATTTCCTTACTATTCCAAGAGAGGACTTGATATTATTGATTGTGGATCAACCGATGAGATGTCCTTTACCCTAGCAAAGTATTGGATATATGTGGCAACGATATCACTTCGTTGTATCATCACCGGCTAATAAATGGTTATCAGTTAGAGAAACTCCATACAGGTCTTGATAGTACTCTGATTGGATTGGATTGGATTGGATTGGATATGATTGATCTCTGTCTAAACTATGTTCTTACTTTCAACTTTTGACATCTTGATTGAGTTTTTTACTTCTTGAATTGAGTATCTGAGTTGATGTTATTCTACCTTGATACCTATTTTATTCTGCCATATTACATACTTTTACATTTCATGTACTGTCGTCCATTTGGGTCAGCATCTTTTCATGATGCAGAGATAGGTGTTAGGGATCATCAACGGGTATTTCGTTGAGGATCTTATCTTGCTATCAGCCTTGGGTGAGTCCTCTTTGATTTAGAGGATACCACATCTATGTTTCTAGCTTTTGAATTTAGTCCCTTTCTATTTTGATTGAGGTAGCCATGAACATGTCATGGGAACCACATAAACAGTATTGATAGAGGCCTCGCAGACTAGGTGGTGATGAATTATTTTGTTTTCTTTAACTCTAGAGTAGTTCCCTTGTTACTGGTCTCTTGATGTTGGATTTGGTTTAGTTGTTGATTTTGAAATCGTTATTCTATTTAATTATTGATTATCCCTCTGGACTGTAGTCTAAATATCTAAACTGAGTCTTTCGCTATATGATTGATGATATGATCTGACCAAGTGGTTCGCTTGGGGACTAGCAATGGTCTCTGAGTATCGGTCAAGCCAAGGGTACCTTCCCAGGGAATGGTGATTTTTTTTATATTTAGGAGTCTTTTTTCACATTAAATTTTAATCAAGTAATTATTTAACTTGTGCCGATTCAACTCCAAATTATTACTTTATGTGTTCATAAACAATTAACACATCTATATTATAAGTAATTGAATTTATTTTTCTCATTATTTTCAGTTCACAATAGATATATTTATTCAATTTTGTTTGCATGAATATTGTATTTATTTAATAGCACGTATTATTTATGTATAATTTTTAAAAATGACATATACGTGCAAAACACGCACACTGAACTAGTACTATATTAAAAATATGAAGGCCCTTAGAAATATTGTTTGAACTTTTTGCGCTTTATTAAAATACTTTGCGTTAGACAAAACTATCTTTTGTTATTTTCTTCAGATGGTTATTATTTTAAAATTCAAGATTTTGAAATCAACTAAATTTGTTAATTTTAAATAAATTCTTATTGAACTGATAAGAAAGTCCGTAATATTTATACCTTTACAATCACATGTGAATTTACCAAGAAAGTTTCTAGATTTTTAGCTTTTTTGAGTTATTGTGTCCTTGATTAGTTTGGAAGGATGTCAATTTCTGAGGAATAGTTTACCCTAACAAGGATATATGTTATTGTTAATTCATTACCGCGTAGTTACTATTTATTTCAATATGAGAAATATGTGATAAAATTTATTGTTTGTTCAAACAAGGAAAGAATCAAATTAATAAAATTTTAGCTACTTAGAAGTCTTAAATATATATTAAAAATCTTTCAATTCTAAGGATGAGTAATATATTTTCTTTTATAACTATAAAATAGAAACGTTTATTGAACTTTTTATCTTTTATTAAAAAACTCGATAATAAACAAAATATCATTTACTTTCTTAAAATAATTGTCATTCAATTACTTTTTAAATATTAAGATATAATCATTAATTGTTATCCTAATATTTAAATTTTTGTTTTTTTAATTTTTTTTTTTTTGGTTCTATAATTTATTCACTTCCCAATCCAACTCACATAGAAAATTTTATCCACTTTTTGGGATAATCTTTTGTTATTAAAATTTTCAAATTTCAACACAATTAGGAGTAATAAAATAATATCTTTATTATTATGTTATTTGTCTCTCTTTATTCACTTAATATTTTATAACGAATTTTAAAATATACTGTAAGAGATAATTATATATTAAAAACTAAACAATTTTAAAAAGAGAAAAATATACGGTAAAAATTCTAATGTTTAATTTCTCTCGTCAACATGTATGAATTTCTATAGATTCTTAAGTTATTTGTTATTAGATAAGATCCAAAAAAGGTATTAAGTTATTGAGTCACACTATAAAATTTTGAAGAAGGTGTTAGAGATTAGGTGATGAGTGACACGTCCATTTTTTGAGAATTAGTTTGGCTTTGTGCTAATATGGTGTTCAACGATTGAAGTTATTTATCTTGTAAGGAGACTGATGGAGAAGTATAGGGAGAGGGAAAAGGATTTGAATATGGTGTTCATTTTTTACCTTGAAAAGGAAGAAGTTCTTTGACAATGTCTAGAGTCTAAAGGTGTGTCAATTGCCTGTATTAGAGCGAAAAAGGACATGTATGATGGAGTTAAGACTAGGGAAAGAATAGCAGAAAGAGACTCAGGGCACTTCCCAATCGAGATGGTGTTGTACCCTGAATCAATCCTTACCTTATTTTTATTTGCTTTGGTGATAGATGAATTAATGCGGCATATTCAGGTTGAGGTGTCATGGTGTATGGTGATCTTAGATGTATTTATATGCCTAATAGCCAAATTTACCTATATTTATAGCTTAGTTTGAGGACAAATTCATAGAGTTTAGGTGATTTTCCTTGTGATTTTTTTATTTCTAGCTAATCTTGGCCGAGAATCACTTTTGATTGTGTTTTGCAGGACTTTAAACAGGAATGGAGGTCCAAGTTCATGATCGTAAAACAAGAGAGAACATATCCTAGAAAATTGAGCATAAAGAGGCCAAAGTACACTGTAAAGGAACACTTTCGCATCACCGAAGGTGCTTGATGGTAGTACAAATTTTAGCAAGAAAAAGTGTAGAATACACAGTGTAGACCCAGTCCGCGTCATGGACTGGGTTGATGACAGGCCAAATTTGATCAAAAAGCTGGAATTGCAAAAATACACATGGATAAAACTAGTCCGCATTGCGGACTTGGAGTTTAAGTAGGAAAAAAAATCAAAAAATAGAATTTTTAGGATATATATGTTATTTTAGAATATTTTTTTTATTTATCTTTTAGCTGGGACATAGGAGAAGGTCAAAGAACACTTTTCTAGAGTTAATCTTTCTACCTTTGCTCCCAGAATTTTGCTCATTGAATGTTTCTTAGATTTTTTGGATTTTTTATTCAAACAATAAGTGGCTAAATTCTCTAACTCTGGGACTGTAGCCACAAACTATGTTATAGATTCTTTCTCTTTGGTTTGTTAATGGATTTTCATGTTAATTACTCTTGTATCTCCTTAATATATATCTCAATGTCTGACCAACCTTGAAATAAATATGTTATCTCGTTGAATTTAGAAGATGAATAGGGGATAGAACGCAAGATATAGGGAGCTTGTTTGTCCTGGGGTTCTAGGATGATTCGTATATGCGAGACCAGTGACACCTACCTACATACCTTTCTTGGTTACTAAAACAGAATGATAGAGTTAATGCATTTTCATTGGTTCACGCTTATCCCCACTCAACGATGTAGTTAGGTTGTCAATAAGAATAGGAAATTAGAGGTCGAACAACCATGATTGTGAATTTAACCTTGTAAATCAGTAATTAAGAAATCCATTGATAACCAGAGTCATGCCTCCTTTTTTAGGTAAAGCGGTCACCAAGTATATAACCTAACCGATGTTAGGATCGTTTCCACGAGGAATACGGTAGACTCTAGAATTAATTCAATGCAATTTGAGATTAATTAACCTACTTATCTCCATAGAAAGGGGGGTTGGTAAAAGAAAATGTATTGATCCTAGATTAATGCAAGAGATGAACAATCAGTAGAAGTGCTAACTAGGATGATGTGATCCCCATGAATCCCTAACTCGGTGCTATCGGATAAATGCAATCCTTTTATGGTGTATAGGTGTAGGACAGTAAGCTAGGTTTACCTAAGTCTTTGATCCAATAAATAGGTAAATTTTACCCCCGAAACTTGATTCGTCTCCGTGGTGTGTCTATATTAACCCTTACTTTTAGTCCCAGTACCACCTCCCTTTTATCTAGTTCAATTTATTAGACAAGAACATCTCAATCGAATCCTGTTAATGATCTCTTTTCCTATTCGTTACTTCCTTGATCAAGCAAGTAATACTAGGCGAGTTCTAACATTGTCCACCCGTTAAAAAGGAATTTAAAGTGAAGAGAATAATTAATACGCCCTAATACACCTTCCAAGAATTACATGTTATCTTATTTTACCTTGTTAGTTCATCGTGGTTCCCACTACCCTAGTTGTAGATTTAGCTATGCATGATCGGTATAAATGTAGAAATTATGATGTAGAGAAATATAATTAAGCACTTACAAATATAAAATTCAGAACACAAAATCTAACTTTTTGATTATAATCACAAGTTTTAGTAAAAAAACACAATAATATTTTTCCTCTAAGAACTTATTCAAAACTACGTGACTACTAGTAAACTTAATGAAAAATAACCAAAAAATCTATTTATAGTATGTAAAATACAAAACCAAAATGACTTAGGAAAACTGTGTCGGCAAGCTTCACGAGACCCTTTCATGACTCGTATCCCACTTCATGGCCCATAAATTGGGGTTTCATGGACTCTGGCAGTGTAGTGGAGTTAGCTTCTACGAAACCATTCTACGGTCCGTGAAAGATTCTACGGCCCGTGAGAGGTTTCATCTGATGACTTTTCTGCACCTCTCCACTTTCTGATCCTCAGGGCACGACTATCACTCTACGACTCGTATATATTTGTATAACTCATGGATCCTCTTTGTAGAGTTGACTTCAAGTTTTCACCCCTCACTGGAAATTGATACGAGACCCTCTCCATGACTTGTGAACTCTTCCACGACTCGTAGAAGGTTTTGTGAATCACCAAAAATCAGCAACTTCAACATATATTTTCCAAAACATTGCCAACACTGTAATCTTGCAAAACAAACACAAAAACACTATCAAACTACTAACATCGCATTGAAAACACATAAAATTCCAAGTTTTAAGCATTAAAAGGATGCATTTCGGCAGCACATCAACACCCTCAACTTAAAATTGTTGTTTGTCCTGAAGCGACAGACTCAATCTATATAAGTAGAATAGAAACATATAGAGTTCAACCCAATGACACAAACCTAATCAAAATCTAACACAGAAACCCATACCATATTTCAAATCCATATCAAATAGTTATCCAGCAAACCAACACAGACTAATACATTCAACAGTGCAACTATGATAAGCTATGCAACCATAAATAAGCAACAATCACTGAATTAGTCAAACATCAACAATGCAATGCAAGTGCTCTCACAAAAGAAGTCTCATTCCTCACTCAGAATGATATTTTCAAATTCAGTACTTAGGACAATACTACAATAATCACTCTCACAAATGACATTCAAATACTGTGACCAATACCATAGGCTTTCCCCTATACTCACGACTGACACCTTCAACTAGTTGGACTAGGATCACTTTACGACTTTGTAGGCTTGTAACGTAGGCTCAGGGGCTTTGGTATGATTCTTTAGAGACATAGTGACTAATGACCCTCCTTGATATTTCAGTTCTTCTACACTTTTGCCCTACTAACCCTTATTCTCCTCTATTCCCTCTTTTTCTCCCTTCTCGAATCTAGGGTGCTTTAGACTCAATTCTTGTACAACGCCTTTATTTTTCATAATATTTTTCTTTCTAGCACATTGATTAGACTCTTCTCTCTCTCTTTTTTCCTTTTACACCCTTTTTTAATTATTTTCTTCCCCTTTTTTGTATCACTAGTTTTCCCCTTATTTTATGATTTTTCTCACACTAGCCACCCTCAACTTAGGTTTTTGGTCTGAGTTGAGGTGCACAATATTCATCCTCAGAACCAGGGCCACTTTTGGGTAGCCACCCTCAACTTAGGCTTTTCGCCTCAGTCAAGGTTAAGGGTGGCAACGGAATCGGGACGTACCGGTTTCGGTCCAGTTCAGTCCCGGTAAAATACCGGTGCCGGACCCGGTCCGGTAGAGTCCCGATATGTACACCGGTAGGGGGTACCAGGAGGGGAACCGGGAAGGGAGGAAGGATGGTTTTCGGTTAATACCGGTTCCGTTTTACCGGTTCCGGTCCGGTATTACCGGTTCAATTAATATAAAAAAAAAATTTAAAAATTTCAATTGGACCGTTGGGGTGTGGGGCCCCCAACGGTCAAAATGGAATCAGGAGTAATCAGAAAACTGAGAAAAGAGTCGTTTCAACGGCTCTTTTAGTATTGTTTTTTATTTAATAATTAATTTTTATTTTTTTTAAAAAAAAGTAACCCCCTAAATTTTTCAACTATAAATACCTCACCCCTTTACATATTTTTTCATCAAAAATTCTCTCAAATTTCAATTCTCTCAATTTCTAAATCCTCTCAAATTCTCTCTATTAATTACTATCTAAGTATCTATTATCAAATAAATTACAAATTATTTATCAAGTAGTATTTATTCTTTCAATATTACTATATTAGTAAAATAT
>JBCEWC010012663.1:0-15679 GCA_038996855.1 Solanum aculeatissimum | reverse complement strand
CGGTTAAGCAGGCAGCTGCCGATTGACGTGTCTGCTTGAGCTGCTTGATTTTATTATATTATTTCTATTAATTATTTTTTAGCTACTTCAATTATATTTTATAATATTACCCTTAATAAATTATTTTTGTATAGTCAAAATATTGAGCCCGTCTATCCCCACTAGTATTATAAAAAAATATTAATGGTAAGTAGACAGTACATGGTAGTTTAATAGAACAAAATGTCATCGAACAATTGAAATCTTAATTGGTTATAATAATTGTAAAACATTAACGTGAAACCTATCTCCACTTTGAAAATTAAGAATGGTAGGATACTAGGATTCAATGAAGAGCCAATACACATCTATCTATCTATCTATTTGATTTATATATATATATTTGAAACAAGAAAAATATTGGATAAAAAATAATGCAATTAAATACTCCTCTAATAGTGTCTAAAAAAAAGTGACAAATAAATTGAAATATTATTTCCTTCAATCTCTTTTTACTTTTATATTAAAATAAAAAATTTATTTGTTCAACTATTTTAACAAAACAAGAAAATTTAGTAAAATGCTAAAGGTAATCGAACTTAAAATTTTAAAGTATAAGTAACAGAAATAAATTTAGTAAAACGGACCTTTATTTTATATTTTATAGTGAATGTTTATATATTAAAATTATTTGAATAAAAATCTTGATTTTGATTGTTGATATTGAAGACACAGATGGACCAACAAGAAGTTCCTACCATTGAATTAAACTTTAAGGCTAACAATAATTAATAAGACGGTTATGTGCATGCCCCATATAAGAATATAGGCCGGTTATAGGGTCACTTGATGTCCTTTAAAAGGCAAAAAATAAAACCTTAAAATCAATGTTATAATCATGGAAAATATTATGACATGATATATACATATTCTCACTCCTCATTGCTTCATTCTGTCAATGTTTCATCAATTATTCAATTTCAACATGATAAAAAATAATTATTTATCCTTAACATTAATTATTTAAACACAAAATTATTTTTCAAGATTTGATATTAAATATCAATTAATAATAAATATATATTAATTATTTTTGTAAAGAAGATGTAAAATTCAAAATGAACAACTAAATGTGAACGAAGAGAATATTATTTTAAGGAAGTCAAACATAAACAACTAAATATAACGGAGTTTACCTTATTCTCGATTGTTCAAAAACTTTGGATTTTCTCTCTCATTTTGTTTATTTGTGTACCAACTGATTTAGAGAATCAACCATGACTTAGTTAATGGATACAGCACTATATTAGCCACTAAAAAGGGTTTAATTAAGAATAGAATATTCACTTAATACTTAAACCATGACTTTAAAGGGTTAATTAATATATCAAATTTTCAATGGTGCAAATAACCCACAACAGCTAATGGTGGTTTTTTTTTCAATTTAATATTTATCTAGTTGCAGTTTAAAGTTTTAAAGAAAACTTGAAATTTCAAAACATCGAATTATATTGACTTAGAAAATCAATTACTTTTTTTTTACTTTAAAAATAAGCCTAGTCTAGATATATTCGAGGTCCAGGCTTTGAACGTATGACTTATTTAAAGAATAATTATAATAATAATTGATTAAAGTTTGATGAACATATCCCCTTTTTTTCTATTGTCATTAATTAGATTTTGTCTGATACTTTTAAAAATTATGCAAATAATATCCTTGTGAAAGTACCTTCCGGACAATATTAGATTTGAATTGAATATTTCCTTAATTTTACTGTTAAAATATTAGATTCTTATTTAGTATTTAATTTAAACTTTTTTATATTAAAAAATTATAAAATATTTTAATATATATAACATATTTTTAATTTAATATCATAATTTTTTTAAAAAATTTATAGTAACTTAAAACCAGATAAACAAACTATAACCGAGGAAGTCTAACCAAAGGTATTCTGACTTTTATACACTTTATTACGTACCTAGAAAAAAGTGCATAATAATATAGAAAGTGTTACTTGGATGTAAAAAAATAATAATTTAATTTAATTTTTATTTTTATTTGTCATTTTAGATAATCCAAGATAAGATAATTTTTTATTTTTATCTATTTTATCCCTAATTTATTTACCAAGTTAATATTTTTGAAAAATGTTGAACTTTTTGAAAATCTTCGATGGCCAAAAGTCATCCTTAGAGTATATAGACACTTTATAGAAAATGACACGACTCATTAACATACTCCAAATAAGTATTTCAATTAAGTTTATATGAAAAATATTAAAACAATTTTTATACCTAAGAAATTGATAAAAAAAAAAATTAATGACTAAAGAAGGCTCATATATTGAATCACTTGAATTAAAATTAGGACTAATAAATCAACAATAATATTGAGATCATGTATATATTGTGTAATATCATAACAATCATCCTATTCGAGAGAAATATTTAAATATATTTGATTCGCTAAACTTGTCCGATTCTATTTTGTATTCATAGTTGTTTGATTTCTTATTTCATTGGAGGATTTTTTATAATGAAATATTTTGGTGGAAAATAATTAATTGTTACGAAAAATTATACTCCAAATGTTGAAATAAAAGTTTACATTATTTCCTTTCAAAAGTTTTTACTTGAACGCAACAAAAGAAAAAAATAATTATATATATATATATATATATTTTACTTTAAATTCAGCTAAGAACATAGTAAATTTCATTAAACCAAGAAACATTTCACTTTCCATTGTATTAATATTATATTAAATATATTAGAATTAAATTATGCCTTTATGAATATTCCTATCAATTAATAGAGATAAAATAATAATCTTATCATATTAATTATTATCTTCTTAATAGGTATGTCATGTCAAAATTTAGCATTTAATAATAAATAGAAAGAATAATTTTTAATATCTCGATCTCTTTATGTGTATTTAAATACCCTCGGGAGCACATTTTTCATTTATTAAAGAGACAGCACAGTACCACACTCATATGTTATTACTATCTCCATCCATTTTAATTATCATGATAAAATTTAACATAATTTAAAAAAAAATTAATTAAAAATATTATTTAATTAATATATTTTTAATAAATAATTAATATTAAAATAAATTTAAATAAAAATAATTAAATTTCTCTTAATTATGAAAATTACTATTATTTAAACATATATGACAACAAATATCAGTGCACCAACACACACTTGGAAAGCAATTTTTAGTGTACGAACATTTAAACAAAACTATTCAATTTATAATAATATAAAAAAATCCTAATAAAGCATCTTCTGAAAAATGAAATTTGTGATTACTAACCCAAATTGTTGCAAAGAACGCCACGTGGCAATATGAATAAGCATGCGGAAAGCTCCACTTGGATGATAAATTTAACATGTAACCCCTCCGAATTAATTTTACTTTTAGCCCCTCCACCACACCCAACACCCCACAAATTGCCACTGTTGGCCTCACTGTTATCACCTTTCTGCTCTGTAACTCCAAAAATATATAATATCGCCATTGCCCATAACACCCTTCTTTATTTTCTCTCTCTTATTCTGCATTTTTGTTCTGATTCGGAATTTTTTTCTCTACTGCGGTTCCTTTTCTACCGTCAAATCCTTTATTGAACTAAATAGAAAAGCATATATTCGCTTCTGTCTCTTTCTATTCACTACCTCTTCACCATTTCTATCCTCTTCTTCTCTCTCTCTCTACAACTCTTTTCTTCTGGGTTTTGATTCTGATTGCAAGATGAAGGTATCTCTGATAGATTATTTATTCCCTTTTTCTTAGATTTTGCCTTTTTTGTTATTCTACTTTTGGAATATTTCACAAGATGTACAACTTTTGCTTTGAAATTACTTTTGGTTGTCGGGATTTTTTGGGGTTTTA
This sequence comes from Solanum aculeatissimum, assembly GCA_038996855.1. Classification (NCBI taxonomy): domain Eukaryota; kingdom Viridiplantae; phylum Streptophyta; class Magnoliopsida; order Solanales; family Solanaceae; genus Solanum; species Solanum aculeatissimum. The sequence continues at coordinate 11,793 of JBCEWC010012663.1, read as the reverse complement.
TTGATTCTTTTGTCTTTTGATTTGTTTGCTCTGTTTTTCTGGTACTGTCTTTCATCTTTTATTTTGCAAAAAAATTGATTTTATTTTGGTTTTTCTGTGCAGAAATTTATCTTGAACTTGGAGGTGCATGATGTAAGAGACAAGCGCAAGGCCTTTAAGACGGTCTCTGCTCTTCCAGGTAATGAAAAAAAATGTTGTTTTTCATACATTTTGCTTTTATCAAAGTTTCAAGCTATTGGGTCGGTAGGGGAAATCTGCAGCTCCATTTTTAATTTCTTTCCTTTATTTTTTCCAGGTAGTTTATTTTCACTTGAAAGTTTAAACTGGTGATACTATATATCGAATTATTAACGGTTGCCTAAGGGGCTATGTTGCTCGGATTCTCCAAAAAGTTGCAGCTCCCGTGTTTGAAGAATCCTACATGTACCGGTAGACATTTGTAAAGAGTCTCATCAACATAGCCTGCAGGCCTGACTCTTACTACCAGTAGTATCGTCTGATACGTCTTTGTCGAAAAATTTAATCTGTATATGTGTGAATGATATTATATGAAAATCAACATAGGCACACCAGTTTAAAAACTACAAGCAATTTTGTTGGGAAGAATTTAATTTGGGTAACCAATTGAGTTGGTGGTGACTCACTGTCAAAGGATTTAGATGGTCCAATTGAAGATGGTAGTTCTCCAACTTGGAGTAGGTACTAAGCCATTCACTATCACTAGTCTCCAAATTGAATTCTACTTTCAACTAATTGAAAAGAAAAAAGAGTAGTCAATTTTTAGTCGATTATGATGTGGCGCCACGTCAAGTGGGGTCCACTCTATATGTAAGTTGTCCTCCATCTTTTCTCTGGGAAGATTGAGTGGTTATTGTAGGTTGGGATTCATAGTCATTGGTAAGTACCAAACTTGTTGATTTTTGTTACCCTCCCTAGATCATACTTTCGGGATTACATTTTTAAGTTGATTTTTTCTTGTTTGGTGATGATTACGAAAGCACTACCTTTTGTCCTAAGAAATCATTAGTTGTTCTATCAACTTCAGTTGCTGCACTATTTTCAGTAGTGTTCAGTTTAATTTATTGTAATGGCCTTATGCTCTTTGGAGAAAAATGATTTGCTATACAAGTAACCAAATCATGATGGTTGTGCAGTAACAGTTAAAATGACAAAGTCAGTTTCTCGAGTTTGATTCATCTATTTTCTGTGATATCTAAACGAGACTAACCCGTGGATGCTATGATGAGATGTTGCAGGAATTGATGAGATCTCAATGGATATGAAAGGTAAGAAATTAACCATCATCGGGACAGTTGATCCAGTGAGTGTAGTGAGCAAACTACGCAAATTTTGGGCAGCGCACATAATCTCAGTAGGACCAGCGAAAGAGCCAGAAAAGAAAGAGGAACCAAAGAAAGAAGAGGCCAAGAAAGAGGAGGCTAAGAAGGAGGGCGAGGGCAAGAAAGAAGACGCTCCAAAGGAGGAAGGAAAGAAAGAGGAGGGTAAAAAGGAAGAAGAAGGTAAGAAGGACGAAAATAAGAAAGACGAGCCCAAAAAGGACGAAGAGAAGAAGGCACAGCCACAACCAATGCCAATACCAATGCCGATGCCATTCCCACATCCTCAAGCTTATAATCAAGCTGTGGTTGGCATGGCACCGCCCTATCGACCATATTATCCTCCTCCGCCTCATATGCAAGCTATGCCTTACCGTCCATACTATCCTCCTCCCGCTCAAACATACTACAACCAGGTTCACCACAGCATCGAAGAGAATCCTAATTCATGTGTTATCTTTTGAATTGGCTCGTAGAACGGATCGAATCATATATATTATACATAGCTCTCCGTTCTTGTTTTGAGTTGGTCTCGGGTTATATATATTCTATTAGCATGAACCGAGACTAACATTCAAGAACAGAGAAAATCCATTGTGATCATGCCATCATATTTGTCTTTTCAGAATTAAAAAATTGTGTATAGAGAATTAAATAAGAATTTTGCTGCCCTTTTTGCTTATATAGTTGTTTATTCTGAGATTATAATTTTGGAATTGTACATCGGGAGGTGGGATAAAATAACATCAAGTTTGACGTTATATCAAGAATTATTAATATTTTATATACAAGGGCAAAATAACTTGTTAATTATTTACTAGTACAAGGGATGATTTGCTGTCAAGTTGCTTTATAATCCCCCCATGTTCCTACGTAATAGTACAAGATAGCAAGACAAATTTCAGAGGTGCTTACTCTGCTAATTCTTTTACCTTTTTCAGAAAAACAAAAATTGGTGCTAGTCATGCTTCATTACACATGACAATTAAGTTGTTGGGTTGTTTTATTTGAATTTAATTAATCTACAAACATGTGATCATTATGGCGTAACTTTATGACAAATTCTTGTTAATTAGTCAATGATTGACGGGTACCCTCTCAATTTATCTTTTTTTTGTTTAAGAGGAAATATAGTGTCAAACTTGTATTTAATTATGTTGAAGATTGTGTGCTGGAGCTATAGAAAAATCTTTGACCGCAGGCTTCTATGAAAGTGAATAGCCATCTAAAAGTTTGGACCATAAATATAAATAGAGGTCTAGATTCAAAGTGTGGTGATCACTTTTTTCCTATCTTTACTTTAAGCAAGTACCCCACCATTATAATAGTATATGACTTTAGAACAAAGTGCTAGCCAAGAAGAAAGAACAATTACATTTTGTTCTTATGACGAGGGGTGTGAAAAATTCAACTCATCCATAAATTAAATTGATAAAAATATTATTGATTTATTATTATTAGGTTATCAGTATTTAATAATTTTGAAAAAAAACTATTGGATTATCAGTTCAATATTAGTTTTTACTATTGTGTTATTGGGTAAAGTAATAACTCAATAAGATTATAATAATTTACTATTTTACTCTTTCATAAATATTAAATATTAGTAATTTAAAAGTAATAGGACACTAATTTTATCTATTTTAATATTTACTGTACTTAATAATTAGCTACTCACTTTAGTATTTAGTTTTTATACTTTCGTATTCCATCTATTTTTATTAATACAAATTCTCATTATCATCCTTATTAGGTAAACTAAAAACTGATTCGTTAAAGACTTAAAATTGATAAATAAAAAATTGATAAAAATTATTTTATTGATTTAACATATTTAAAAATTAAAAATTAATAAATCAAACCGATAATATATAAAATTGACCTGAATTGATAGATGCACACCCTACATGTGATGTAACATGTCACTTTTGGAGTTCCATGTTCTAATTTTATCCTACCCCAAACACTATTTTCTATAAAGCTTTCTTTAATTTTCTGTAAGTACATATGTTGGATTTCCCATAACTATGGTTTGAACAAAATTAAGAAATGAAAATAGGGGAGATAGGTACTCCCTCTGTTGACTTAAGTTTGACGTCAATAAGTAAAAAAATGACAAATAAAAATATAATAAATTACGTCGATAAGTAAAAAAGTGACAAGGAAAAGTATAATAATTCAAATTACAAGGGAGATTAGTGTTGCTAAGCTAAACATGGAGGGATAATTATGAATTTTTCTCCATCTTTATCTTTATGTTTGTCTTTCCCTCTAAAATTCACCAAAGTCCTTTTCTTTTCTAAAAATAAAGAAGAAAGAAAAAGAAAGAGAAAAAGAAAGTGCAGAGATGGCTTGATGAATGAGTTATTTATCGTACTGTGTGCCATTAAACATGGTCTCATTGGATTAAATATTGTTGCTGAAAATGCTCTTCACATTTCGAAAAAAAAACAATATTTTATTTATCTATTCTTTTTTCTTTAGAAAAAAAAAGGATATGATGGATAACCATCAAAGATTTAACACTTTATCTTTTGAAGTTCTCACGTAAATGGATATATAGGTTGGCTTTTTCCCTTTTCAAGCTTTTAATAATTGATTCTTTTACTTTTTTTAAAAAAAAGAATTGAGGGTAAGGGTAAGGGTAAAAGAATATGGGGGAGATTTTTAAATTGAGTCCGATAAAAGTTCAAATAACCAATTAATCAAGTTACTAAGATTTTTCAATTGATTCTGTTACTTGTATAGCTATTTATACATTTATTTATTGCTTCATTTTATAGTAAATTGTGAATCAAAACTACCTGTATATTATCCACATCGAGAATATATAAGAACGTTGGGGGATTGGAATTACTGAATTTTTTTTGAGTCAGATTAATTAACATGCTAACAGGCACTCTCTCTGTCCCAATTTAATTATCAAAATTATAAAAAATGACTATTTAAAATTAATGATGAATTTAAAGAATAAAAAAATATTAAACCGCTTTTTTCTAATTCTACCCTTAATGCTCATCTCGTTTCATTTTAATTGAATTTGTAAGGTAATGCACACATATTAAGAAATATTCAAAGACAATTTAAATTATACTTCCACTGGCCTTTGTGAAGTCATAAAATGTAGTATAATTTATCTCCTAGAAAATATAAAACTTCAGTAAATGAAAAGGCAAATATAAAAAAAAAATTCAAACATTCATCTTGAATTTTGAACAATTAAACATTTTGAACCGTGAAAAGAGCTTCAAAAATTCAATTAATTTGAGACGAAAAAAGTAATTATTATTCATAAATGTGAAAACTCTACTTGTTAAGGTATAATTTTTTAAAAATATAATATTTATTATGATTATTTTAATCAAATTACATATCTTATATATATTGTTTTGACGAATATGTCAATTCGTACTCTGATAACTAAATTGGGACGTACTAGTATAACCCATTAATTACATTAGATAAAAGTAAAATGTGACCACCTAAGATTGGATTAAGTGCATTTGTAAGTTGTAACAATTCAAAAGCAAAGACTTGACAGAATGCAGCATGCTTTAAGGGAATAATATATTCTCTTTTTTATTTTGTTACGTACTATAATTTTTTTCAAAGACAGCTATTTAACTACAAGAAAATAACTCTTTTCGTCACATTTTTTGACTTAACACGATATTTTAAAAAATATGTATGATTTACAAAAATCTTAGATATTTATCTAGTTGAAATTATTTTTTTAAATGACATTATATATATTTTTTTAAAAAATTAGAAAAAAAATAATGCCACACAAAATTATACAAACCCCAAGCCAACGAAAGCAACGAGTTTGTCTCCTGGATCGATCTCGTCATACCGAGCTTACCTAGTGCGGAATACTTCTCGTATATAATTTGCAAACTATTATATAAGAGTCAAAATTTATTTTGTGCGCACCCCAAAACTAGTAACTGTAAATTTTTCTCATTATTTAAAAAAAAATACAGTGAAAATAATAATTTACTTGAAATTTAGGAACTCAACATCCTGGGTACTCATGGTATGCCCATGTTGAGTTAAGAATGATGAATGATTGATTCCATTGTGCGTCAGCAGAATGTTTGGGCGGCATTTGTCGACAAAAACAAGGGGGCTCACAACAACAGTTATTCGTCCTAATTTACGTGGTATCATTAAATTAGGCATAAATTTTAAAAGAAATTTCTTTTTAAAATAAACTTTAAATAATTATTTTATTAAAAATAAAATATAATTTTTTTATAATTAAATTATTATTATTAATGGTAGAAAGGTAACTATGTGCTAAATTTTTTTTGACGCATGTATGATAAATCCTTGTCTAGTGGAGTCCTACGTCCTGTCCCTTTTGATGCCAAATTAACCCATACACACCACGTTTTTTCTTCTAGACAATTTCTAACTTTGATCTTGAAAGATTTGGAAAAATAGAATGTGACATGAGCGAGCTAAGCTACCTTATGGTCAGGAGATAATTTTTTAAGTATATATAGTAAATATCAAACTCTTTTCGACTGGTTTATATGTTTACTTCTTTAGATTTTGAATTCTTTTAATAAAAATTTTGACTCCGTCACTAGATAAAGTTTTTGCGGTATACATCACTTGCCTATCTTGATTTTAATTTGGTCTATCTGTAAAAATAAAAAGACATACTTCTTTCTTTGTCCTGTTATTTCCTCTTCCTATATTAAGTCGATCAACAAACGCATGTAAGAAATATTGTCATGTTATTTCCTAATAAGTTAATTGATCAAAAAGGTCTTTAAAAGAGATGATAAGGCCAAGTTGTCAAATTGTCACAACCTAAAACACAATATACATGTTTGGATCACACTAACCATCATGCATGTTATATTTCTTTTTCCTGATTAACAAGAAATAATTCTCATTATTATTGACTAATTTAGGATAGATTTTCATTGATTTGATTAAATTTTTCCTTATGAGGCTTGATTTTTGAGACGAGGGTTTTTCGAAAATAATCTCTCTATCTCTATATGACTATGAGGTAGTGATGAGGTCCGCGCACATTTTACCCCCTTCCCACCTTTTGTTATTGGGCAATACATTACAAATTAGCAGATTTGCTATAATTTTTATGGAAAAATAACATAACTAGGCAAACATATGATATGTATTTAAATTATACAACTATAGTTTGAAAAAATTGCAATATATAGCTATAGTTAGGGTTTTGTTGCTATTCTCTCTCGCCTCTATTCCTCTTTCTCACCTCTCTCCTCTCTCTCTGCAATTTCTTGCCAGACATACAATTTCATATATATACCAACTACATGTATACAATTATTTTAATAGATATACATAGTCAATTTGACAGATATATATACAATTCGTCTCTCTGCCATCTCTTGCTCTCCTCTCTCCTCCCTCTCTCGATCTCACTCGCCTCTCTCCTCCCTCTCCCAATCTCGCTTCTCAGATATACAAATACATATGTATATTAGCTACACATATACAATTATTTGACAGATATACACATACAATTTGATTAATATACATATACAATTCGCCTCTCTCCTCCCTCTCTCGACTCGCTCACCTCTCTCCTCCCCTCCGGCTCATATAGCTGAGATTATATCATGTAATTATATAATTATGTAAAATTTAGTTATTTGGCCATACTAAATTTCAAGCATAGATTATTTATGAAAATTCCCCTTTTTTTCTATTATATTTTGTATAAATTTTGAATTATGAATTTGTCAGTTACACGCTTGTCATGCAATAAGGAGGACATAAATCTTTCTTTTCATTAGATAAATAGATGACGAACTAAGCAGTATTCTAAAAGATTACGTACTACTATATAGAGTTTATATTATATTTCTATTCCTATATATATATATCTATGTATTGTATTAGGAAAGTTCTCAACTAACACCACACATTTTTTTGTACTTTACTTAATAAAATTAAAATTTAAAAAAACTGTGCATAATGCACAATTCTTGCATCATTGAGGGGCATGAGTCATGTTAAGTGATTTTTTACTTATTTTTATTTTTGGTCTTTAGGTTATGAGCTAGTCATGCTTCCCACTATTTTATCAAAGTTTCTTTAAATGTTACTCGATATATTTCACAATAAGTGATATTTTTAATTTGAATATATTTCTTAAAAAATATACTCACTTCTAAAAAGTAAGAAAATTTTGTTACAAAATTATTCATAATTAATTAATTAAGTAGTAGGGATATATCTATTTAATATAGCGTTTTAGTTACATAAAAATTCTCTTTTTTAAATAAGGGTAAATTTGGAAGAAAACAATTGCCTAATACCTTTTTTATTATGTGAAAACGCACCGTTTATTTTGAACCAAAATGAAAAAATAAAATTACTTCGTAATATAAAAAAGAAGAGACAAATTTTTGACGGATTATAACGAAAGTTCATGATGGAAATTCTTTTTATCTCAATATTGAAAAATGAATACTAATTCTATTTAATAATAAGAGTAAAATAAAATCAAAATAATAAATTATTCACTGATTTTATTAACTGAACAAGGATTTTTAAACATCCCAAAAAATAATATAGTAGATAAGTAAAGATGGGACCGTGGGAGTAACATTTAGTGAGTTTTCTAATACTCTTTCCATTCCTAATTTATGTAATATTATTTAACTTGATATAAAATTTAAAGAAAAAAATAATGACGATTTTAAAATTTGTAATCTGAATCGGTCCTTGATCATTTGTTTGGCAATAAATTATTTAATTAGAGTAAAAAGAAAAAATTAAGGTTAAATTATTCTTATTTATGTAAACGTGACCTACTTTTTTTAGACTGACTACAAAAAAATATCGCATAAATTGGGATAGAATAGAAATAGTTTACTCCCTCCGTTCATATTTACGTCTCTCGAATTTTACTTGTTACTTTTTAAACATATCAAGAAAAATAATTATTTTTTCATGCATTACACATAACATTAATACTTATTTCCCAAATCATTTTCAAGATCTAATACTAAATATTAATTAATAGAGATATTGTGATAAAATAATCATATCAATCATTATTTTTTTATGGATATATCAAATTGAAATAATGAAAACAAAAATTAACGTAATGAGTAATATTAGACTTTAGACAATCATTATTGAATTTATTCCATGGGAGAAAAAGGCTCTTCATGACATGGAATGATAACATAATGAGTCACTTGATGGGTATGCAAACCTAAAAACTGGACAGTTATATTGTTAACGTCATTAGCAAATAATATTCCTCATGTCTAATGAATATAAATATAAATATAAATATAAATATAAATAATATTCTACACAAGAAAATTGATGTCATATCAAGTGTAGTTACATTATTGCTACATTGGCTTAATTAAATAATTTTAAAATTAATCTTACTAAAATAAGTAATAGGTTCAAAACAACCAAAAGATTTCCTGACGGGGATCTTAGTAGCTCGGTTGGTTAACTATCTGAACTCTACGATGTTAGTGAGGGTTCGATTAGCTTAGTTGGTTGACTATATTACTTTCACTATGTTGGTGAGGATTCGATTCCTCGTATGATACAATATTACGACCCTTTCAAGTTTTAACAAATGAATCTCTTGGCCTTTCAAGTTCTAACAAATGGATCTCTTGGCCTTTCAAGTTATAACAAATAATGGATCTCTTGGCCTTTCAAGTTCAACTGTAAAAGTTGTAACAAAATGTTATTTAATTCAATATTATGGCCAATCTAGTAAATGGTTCAACAAAATATCACATAGCTAACTATTAAAAAATATGTGAACATCATAAGCTCAAAATAATTATAACTTATAGTGTGATTTCTGCAAATTGAAAAGACACACCACCAAAAAATTTATCATAAAATTGAGAGGCCTTATAAATTTCCTAGATGGCAATAATTATACTTTTACTATGGCCTATGGTAAATTGGTAAATGATTTGACCAGAATGACATTATTTTTCTTATTCAAACTTAAGTAAGATGTATGTTTGAAGACAGAGCCGAAGCGAGTTTTGGGTTCTAAAAAAGAGAAAAATATTGCAAAGCATATTTTTCAAATAAAAATGCAGGGTTTACGAAAAAAGGTATATTTGAACTCATGAATCCTACTTAACTTCGCTTCTCTTTAAGAGATTCAAATCTACTACAGCATAATCTACACCGAATTCAAAACTTCACAAAAAGAACACCTTCCTTTGAAGGCTTAGAGTGTTTGATTCTCAAAGCAATAGTGACTATGTTTGAAATTTTCAATAGCTCAAATAGTGTTCAATTATCATTGCAATAGCCATCAACAAGTTCTTCAAATATTTGGACTTATAATTACAATCCCAACAATGCAATTTCAAGCGCCAAATCTTCACAGAAAAGTATATTAGATCATGAAGATATCAGAAAAAGTACCCATTATGAATATGGAGCTTCCTCAACATATAATCCAATAAAACAATCCAATTTTGTTCAAAATGTAAGACATAACATATTGAGTAACAGCTGCATTGGAATCCAACAAACTGCAGATTATAATGAACTTCTATTAGATTATAACAATTGGACTAATGAGGATTATTCAAAATGTTTAAATTGCTCGTTGAATTACAATTTTTTATACTTCTCATTTTTCTTTTGTAGATTCTTTAAGAAATATGGATAATATAAGTTAAGAACTAATGATAATATACATTTACTAATATTAAGAGATCAATTTCAATAAATTAAACTCTCATCATTTAACTTTCTTGGAGAATCCTACATCAATTCAATCAGGTGTGATACGCCCAAATTCACACCTCAATTGAGATGCAAAGCGGTCATTGACCAAATATAGAACCCAACTAGAGTTGGGGTCGATCCCACAGGGAATGCGTGAATATACAGCCAAAAGCACTTCGTTTTAAATGCAATTCTTATTTCCAGAGTAATAATGCAAAATGAAAATGGGGATTGTTTGTAACTAGATTTAAACTAAATAATTACTGTATTCTACGAACCACTATCTATTAGGACGACTGGGTTTCAATCAATAGTTGACTAAACTAGGTTCATGGTTCCTATTACATCGATTCCAAGCAAACACTAAGGCTTCTATGGTAATGATTTAACATACAGAGTAAGCAATTCTTATTTAACCCCTAATTCACCTTCCAGTCCTTCTTAGGTGCATATCATCCCTTACCTTCTGGTCTCAGGACGTTTAACTTGTAGCACTTGCTTTTTACTCCAGTATACTCTCACCTCTCAGTCTCAAGTACTTAGACTAGGTTAAAAACTCCGAATACTACCCCAAGACTCTTTTCCCAATCATTACTCCCCTTTCGGGCAAGCACTGAATACAAGTCTACCCAAATGCGTCGACTCATCTAGGTTTTAATTCAAGTGAAGAGATCTTGCGGTGTATGTTGTTGTCACTACCAATGTTACCCTAAATTTGCCTATTTTCTTCGGTAATCATAGTCCCCATAACCCTAGTTATGGGTTTAGCCTTGCATATTTGTCAACCAAGAATTTGAACAAGATGAAGAAGACATGATTTATACTTACAGTTGGGAAAATCAACAGAATCACAAATTATAATTGCAATTCAACGAACTAATTGTAGCAAAAAGTTGCCAAAGTCAAAACTAGTTCAAAACTCTTGTATCAATACCTAGCAGTCTTCAATAATACAAAACGACCTAATAAAAGTGTATTTATATGATTTAAAACAAATCCTACAAAAAATAGGAAAATCGAGCTTCGGCATGCGAAACGGCAACTAAACGGACCATTTGACTTTCAACGGTCCGTTTCACCTTCCGTCTGGGCACACTTAGCTTCCTGGGCTTCATGCGTTCAGCTTCAACTCACTGTGATGTTTAACGGCACCCTTAACGAACCGTGTAACTTCAAACGGCCCATCAACTAGTCCATCTGGATTGCCTTCACTTCTTTCTCACTGGTTCATCTCGGTTAAGGTTCTGTGATGTTTAACGAGATGGTAGACGGCCCGTCAAACAGCCAACGGTTCATCACCTCTTCTGTTCCCCCTCACTTGGCCTCAGATTTCCTCAAGTTGCATGGCCAGTATTCTATTAAGTTTAACGATGCAGTACACGGCCCGTTAAAATGCACACGGGCCGTTTCTCCTTCTATGAATTTACACTTAACCAATTTTTGCTTTTTTTCTGCACTGGCCCTCTCTGTTATGTTTAATGACCAGTCCCACGACCCATTAAACATTAAACGATCCGTGAGACTGCCCGTTTGTGGCACAGTTTGCTCCATATTGGTGTTTCTCATGCCTAGCCTGATTTTCCTGTGAAATAAACTACAAAAACATTAAACGCAACAATTTGCTTGAGAATTCGCAAAGACTTTAGCTAGAAAAGTGTCAAATGATGAGTGTTTTCGCGACTCATCAACACCCTCAACTTAAAATCCTTGCTTGTCCTCA
>JBCEWC010012662.1:0-15680 GCA_038996855.1 Solanum aculeatissimum | reverse complement strand
TGATGGCTTGATCGAGGACTTTCGGGTTCTCCTTCGCCATGTCACATCTAGGCCCCCTATCCGGGTCGTGACATTGACAGCTTAATAACATCAGCAAATGATTGATTATATATTGCACCAAACTTTAGATTGTGTTTGGGAGGCTGTTTTACAACATATTTGAGACCCTGTGATGTTAGGTGAAACAATATCAATATTATCTACATCTAAGTTAGATCTAGTAAAAAAAAAGACACAATACAAAAAAGAAAAAAGAATGATCCACTTGTGTTAATAAATAATGAAACATTTATATGAAGAAGTACAAACTATAAATAATTTATCTGATAATTTTAGAAAGTATCAACTATGTTACTAATGAAATAATACTTGTATGTTTAGTGGTTCAAGAAAATAATGATTGATACTTGGTTTAAAGTGATTTTGTAATTGATAATACTTGATTTATAGGATTTCTATGGAATGATACTTGGTTTACTAATAATTTCCTATTGTTTGATACTAGTTTATAAGAGTTTCTCTATTGAGTTGAAACTAGGTTTATAATGTTTTTCTCTAGTGTTGATACTTGGATTAAAATGATTTACTATTGGTTAACTTGCAACATAATTTCGATACTATAAGCCCTAAAATCTCAGAATGCCTAACACTATGAAATGTATTAACAAATGACTTGTAATTTGCATGTATCAACTAATTCATTTATACCTTTATACGCCTAATTTTAGTGATTATAGACTACATTCACTTGGGTTTTGGATTGTCGATGCAACCTATTATCGATACTTCAACCCCATTAAAACGTTGATACTTGAAGTTGTAGTTGTCTAACTTCATGGAAAAGTATCAAACTTCTGGACTGTGATTTTGATATGTATCAAACACGTTAAAATTTTTTTTGATATGGATAAATTCTATATTGTCATGTATTTATGTATCTACCAAATATATTGCCAGCCAGAATTAAATCATTGCCAAATAATTTCAAAAAAAAATAAAACTACAGATTTAGGACAAAAAAAATACTCCTTTGGTAAAGGGGGGGGGGGGGGGGAGGGTCAGTTCATCTTTCTTTTTTTTTTTGCACGAAATTTAGTGGTTGGAAATTTTGAAGATGAGCCCTTCTCCTTCATAATGTCAGCCGCAATTGCTAGGTCGTCTTCAATGGCGTCTTCTTGGTTATCGATTGTTGGGTCTGTATGTGTATGTTGGGGGTTTTCGCCTTCTTGTAGAGCTTGTTGAAAACTAAAGTTGAAAGATGTTTGATCGTCCATTAGTGAAGAAGTACTGGTGAAAAAATCATTAAAAAAAATTAAAAGAGAGATGGTAGAGAAGACAACCTCTTGGTAAGCGGATTAGTGCCAAAAAAATGATTAAAGTTCAAATTTTGAATTAATGTGATTGAATGTTAACTGAAAAGACATGTTATAGCTTTTTGTTGTAATTTAGGCATAAAAATAGTGAATTAATATTGTGAGCGGGAAATTTTTATGATGTTATTCTAAGTATCTGAACATGAGAGATAAAATAGTAAAACGAGAAATTTTTATAATTATTTTATATGGTAGGAAATATTAGAGATTTAGGTAAAATAAGTAGTGTATTTTTATAATTTTCAGGGAAGAAAACTGTAAGAAATGCCAATCAATACTTAAAAAGGGAGTAAACTTAAATTAGTAGCGAGATAGTTAGCCAGACTTCAGATTTTCTCTAATTTCATTCAATGTAGTATATAGCTATGAATCTATGTCCCCTCCACTTTAGCATTGAGGGTTTTATAAGATGTTCTCTTTTTAGTATTTCCTTTGGCATTAAATTCCAACTTTCTTAAGGCCATAGTTTAGTTGATTATCATTCAATGAAGTGCAATTATGGTGAGAATTATTCAATTATGCCAACTTTACATCCTTTTGACGGGTGGAGTACAAAGCCATTTTGCGGATGATTCTAAAGTTATTTGAAATTTCTAGTACTTTAGTAGTCTACTCTTATCAGAGTTTGGAATTATGGTGAGAATTATTCAGTTATGCCAACTTTACACCCTTTTGACGGTGGAGTACAAAGACATTTAATGAAATTCTAAAGTTATTTGAAATTTCTAGTTAAATATGGGCATTATCGAGATCACATAATTAATTAGTGAGATTTTTTATTATGAAAATAATTTTAATTAATTTGAATTGTTTTTCTCACAATAAATTACAAATTATTCCTTTAAAAATTATAATTGCACTCCACCATTTATATTTTAAAATTCCCCATTAAACATATATGTAATCCTTCATGTTAAGATTACAGATATTAATCAATAAATTAAATTACTGATGAATTTTGTTTAATGATTAATTTTCTTTAGAGCAATACTTAACTTATTTCATGCGCTAGATTCATAAATCTACCGGCTGGATTTGCACATGAAAACTTATAAGCTTCTCGTAAAAGGGTGTATCATCAATCTCTATATTAAGACGTGGATTTCATCAATTAACTAATTTTTTCACCAATATATATTATTATCATCCAATTTAACAGACATATCGACCCATCTCAGAATCTCATCGTTGAATAAATCAAAATGATAATCAATATATACAACTCAATAAGTACATTTAATAGTTTAGAGAACATGTTTTTATGAGTCAATCCAAAACATCTACAAAATGTACCAGCACGAGAATTTAGAACTATATCATCCTAATGATCAAGATAAATTACATATAATCTCACGCTACAATCTTCCCGATGGTTTGTCTAAATTTTTATATGAGCCGATGAATTGATCTTCTGTGTATAAGTTTAAACTCTATACACTAAATCATCTACTATATAAGTTGAGGACACATATATGACAAATTGATTTATTTAATGTAACACTTTATTGAATTGAATAAATAAATAATTATTTAATAAATAATACTATATTCAAACGTAGGATTAATAGTATATCCTAATATCGCACTGAATCCATAGATGTTTCTACCTGATCTCAGATCTAAAGATATTTATATATATAAATTCTTGAAAGTCAAGACTTAATAAAATATAGTGTCGCTCTCCAAACCTAGTTCCTGAACTGGACAACACTTGCATGTCTTAGCTTGGAGAGAACCAGCTACATGACATTACTCATAACATATGCAAAAAATATATGCTAAAACTCATATCACAAGTCTATTCTTTGAGAAGAAAGAAACTTCTGTCATAAACTTTTAATTTAATAAAAATGCAAAGAAATAGAAAGATTTGTTAAGTCTACCTCATTGAACATTCTAGACTCGACTAATCTTTAAATCCCTGACATAACATAAATAAATTGCTTTACCGCGGAAAGTGCCGCGGCTTACCTTTTAAAAAGTACAAAGCTGAAATAAAGACTGTGCCCCTAGAATAAGTAGGGCTCATCACATAAATGAATGTAGAAACTTAACATGTTGCTCGATCGTCTAAGTATTCGAGTTTGCATTATTAAATAATGCATCAACCCCAACAAAATGGAGTAAATATATATGGAATTATATTATATATAATATAACAGAATAAAATATAATAGAAGTACATGAACTAGATGGATAGTCAAAGAATCAAAAATAAAGTATGGAAGAAATTGAAGAATTCATATCATAAAGTTGATCTTGACGTATTCATATTT
Source organism: Solanum aculeatissimum (assembly GCA_038996855.1). NCBI lineage: Eukaryota > Viridiplantae > Streptophyta > Magnoliopsida > Solanales > Solanaceae > Solanum > Solanum aculeatissimum. Next base: position 12,031 of record JBCEWC010012662.1, on the reverse strand, counting down.
CATCATAATTTAGTTCATTATGAAAAATATAAGTAAATCTTTGACGTAAAATTGATTTTAAGTAATACTGTTTAAATTTTATATATATGTGTGTCTTATAAATAAATAAAGTTGAGATAGGAACATATTTTAGCTCTAGTTTCTACTTGGTTTAATATTTTTTTGTTGTCACACAAAAAATTATCAAAGTGAAAGAACACCACTACAATCATTCTTCCATATGATGTATTTTCAAATTGCCTTGCAAATAATTGTTTTGAATTTTTTTTCCTGCAACAAATTTTATGTAATATTATTTTTTCATATCCACGTGTTTGTTGGACATTTTATTATGTAATAAAATAATGATTCGTTTAGTTATGATAATTTATATATGATTGCGATGAATGACTTTCATGCTTTTTGTATATGCACCAAATTCTGCATATTTGTATTTAAATAAAAGAAACTTTCTAGCAATTTAATTTGAGGAGAAGAAGATTTGATCGCATTAAGTATAGTTCCTCTGAATATTATATTTACCTCATCTTCCATTCACTTTATATTTTATGTTCTAATTTGAGAGGTCTGTAAAGATAAATCATTAATTTTTTTTTAAAAAAAAGATTTATATATTAAAAATCATCTCTTTAAATTTAGATCAAAGAAATGACTAAAAGAGAGTTTAAATAGATGACAAATAGAAAGTATGCTAACAAGTTACCTTGTTGGAAATTAAAGTTTCGACTAGTTTCATTCTGTGGAAACAAAAAAATAAGATCAAGACTCTTTGTGTGTATGCATAAGCACTTTATGTACAAAAAAATATTTTCATTGAAGTGACAACAATCAGTATTATTTATTCAAAATTGCACCAAAAATAATAGACAATTTTCTCTGATGATGTTTACTTCGGCTTAAAAAGGCATTGAGATAAATGAATAATTATATCCAAAACTATCATCATGTCATATATCTTTGAAGTAATGATCTTTGTATTTGTCCAATTTAATTCAATTTATGTGCAGTATACATTTGTATCTGATCACAACAAGTGATAACAATGATTACTTATAAGATGTGCAGAAGTGCTAAGTTGATGGTCTCAACTAGTGCTAACAGTGAATGCACCCTTATAAGAAAGTCTTTTAGAGGATGGTAAAAACAACGATTTTTAAAAAATTGGTTACAAAATATGTCGTTATTTATAAGAACTAATACATCTTTAAGAAAAGTTGCCTAAGTCATCGGTTTTGTTTTTTTAAAAATCAAATGGTTGCTTAACATAATATGTTAAATATGTTGATATTTAAGTTATTCAGGAGGGTATTTTAGTAATTGAACTAGCTAAAATGGATGCTTTACCAACCTTTACCTATAAGCCACAACCAATCTAGAGTTACACCAGCAAATATGCCTCCTAAAAGAAACACCACTAGAAGATTTCCCAGGGCATTTTGCTCTGGTCCCTGTAGGATAAACCCAAAATCAATTTTCACATGCAAGAATACTGTAGTCGTGACTTTGAAGATGATTAATTAGGGAAGCAACTAACCTTGTAACCTTTTGGTGCAGAAGTGAGGACACAGACTGTGAGGTGGCCATTACTCAGTCCCAAGAGGGATGTTAGCATAATCATCCATCCCTGATCACCATATTTCGCTGTGAAGTAGAAAGCAGGGACAAGTAGAAAACGCAAAAGAATCACTAGCATCAGTCCTTTCCGCGATTCCAGCTTTAAGCATTTGATTAGTGGAGTGTATCTTCCTATGAGATCCCACACATTGTACATTGCAATAAGGACAAGTGCATACCTATAAATTACAATGAATTTGAATTAGACAAAAATGTAAGAATGAGTCATTACGCATTTACAAAGTAAAAAAAAAAACGAGGGGAGAAATCAACCATGATCCCAAGCTGTGAGATCCAGTATCCTCGGACAAGAATCCAGGGAAAATCGACAATGTTAGAGCATATATCAGAAACAAATCTATTGCATAATCTATGTTCTGCAATAGCAATTCTTTGTTGTTAAGTCGCTCAATATGTTGAGGATCATGCTCATTCTGCAACAAAATTAACACAAGATCAACAGTGTTAGCACCAAGTTGCTAGTTATCACCAACACAAGTTACAATGACCGATCAATATAAGAAAAAATAACAATGACCTTTGTTTCTGGTCCTTGTTCGTAAACTCCAGCTGCAGCGAGGTCACTAGCAACTGTCTTTGATCCCTCTGAAGCTGCTTTTGCGCGATAGTACTTTATTATTGGTAGCTTTGAGAAGACAAATGCATATAGGAGAACGCAAAGCAGCTCAAAGAGTGTGGATAACACAAAGAACAGAACTACAGCAGAGAGTTTCAATGAATGTGTTAGTCTTATTGAGGGACAAAAATGAAATATATTTTAAGATATAAAATCTTAACAAAGGGGCTGATATTTTCGAGATGAGAATCTTCCGGAAACAACCTCTCTATCTTTATGAGGTAGCTGCAAGGTCTGTGTACGTTTTACTCTTCTCAGATCTCACTTGTGGGATTTTCCTGAGTATGTTGTTGTTGTAAAATCTTAACAAAAATAAATTCCACTCTTAAATCATTTTATTGGACGAAATAAGGAGATTATCTAAATGTTGTCAATGCAGTTAGAAGGAAATGAGCACAAGCCTGTGTCAAAGTCATTTTGCGGTTGCCTTAAGCAAATTGGATCATTTGCAAGAAGTAACAGACAAGAATTTATATGAATTGAAGCAGACATAAACAGAAAAGTACGCATAAATAGAGCAGCAACATGCGATGACACATACTTGCACCCTTTCGAAGACCATCATGTGAATTGTCAAATGCTGCTTTGGTAATTAACCTTAACGAAGATGTTAGAGCACCAGAGGCAGCCAACCCAGCGAGGAAAGACTGAAAATAACTTTTGTTAAAACGAAAAAATCTACAGAAGGTGAAACAAATCAGAAAGAGAGACTAACCTGCAAAAATTCAGGTAACATGAAAGAAAGGTCTCCAACCATTCCACCTTGAACATGAGCATCTGCAACTCCAAAGGCGCCACTAATGACACATATTCCAATAAAAGTTCCTAACCCTCCCTTACCAGATGTAGCTAAATCCAACTGTTAGTTAATGGAACATATAAACCAAATTAGATCAGCAATAAAGGAAGAGCGTAATCTGAAAGAAAACGTAAATTACTTACAACAAGAACCATGAATGTACTGATGAAGAAAAGACTATATCCAAAAAGATTCCTTCTCCTAGTATTAATTTTTGCCTCATTGTAAGCCAATATTGCAAGTGTTCCCAGTGCAAATGGTTGATAAATGAGGGTAAGCACCCTTGAGGGGTGGTAATTCTGTTCAAACACCAAATTTCATTAGAGTTTAGAATGCATAAAAACATATTAGTACAAAGCAATAAACGTTGTTCCGATATTAGTACTAGAAAAACAGGATTGATTCCAAAGGATTATCTTAATTTATATGCTTATAAATGATTTGCACATTTCATAATTACACGAAGTTCGTTGTCGTAAACTTAAGAAGCACTACACAGATAAAACATTACATCACTCAGTCAAGTAATATAGTTTTGGAATAAGTAAAACGTGAATAAATCTCTATAAGTCAAAGCTCAATAAGTTACCGGAAAAAGGGAAACATAGTAGTCCAGAATAGTTAGCATACTGTTCCAAGAGAAGAGGCACCCATTGCCCAAAAGCCAACAGACAAGAATTGCAGCATACTTGCCCTGCGATAGTTAGTGAGGAATAATAAAGTTTTTTTTTTAAAAAAAAAATAGTGATCACACGTTACAAAAGACGGAAAAAGAATTACAACCTCAAGTCTAACTACAGCTCTATTATCCTCAGCCATGGGGAGGAGAGTATTATAGATTGGTTCCTGCAGCAGTATACATTTATCAATACATTGTTAATTATGAAATTTCATTTTGCATTGATTTAGAAGGACAAAAACAGATATAGGGGGAAAAACCTAAAAAGACCCTCGGTGGAGGAAGAATCAAATCAAAACAAAACAATTTGTAGCAGACAGAGACAAGACACATTACCTATGGAGAAGAAGGGTGGAAATCTGAAGAGAGCCGTTGACTTTGAGCAAACAGAGGTATATTTAATGATGGGAGTACATACACTATAATGTTACGTTAAGACCGTAGTATTAGGAGATCTACGTTGTCAACGCATTCAAGATTTAACTTAGTACTACCAGTGTACCTCGAACGGTAATAAAGGGCTGAAGCCAAATAAAGCGGATCACATCTTGTAAACCTTCTCTGTCAATCTTATTATCTTATACATACAGCTTATCTTATACTTTCTATCCTAATTATTTGTGTGGCACTTCTTATTTTGAGAATTAAATCATTTAAGTTCAAAATTTATTCACAGAATTTTTACAATACTATAAATTATAATATGTTAATAATTTAAAATATATAAAAAAAATACTTAGATTTATTTAAATCTCAAAAATTAAAAGTGATACAAAAATTAAAACGAAGAAAATATTTTTTCTTATCTTATATGTGTGTACATATACACGCACATGTATAGAAGAACCTTCAATGTGATGACGTGGTGTTATCACAAGCTAGGATTCTCATTTATTGCTACCTATTTTTTTTTTTGGCTTTATTAATTTATTTTATCCATTTTATGCCTCTATTCAATTTTAAAAAACGAGAACTCGTGTTTGTTTCGGAAAACTATTAAATTCATGATTCTACATCAAAGCTCAAAGACGATAGTAATCAAGTATAGAGAGAAAGTGCTAAGAAGAACCAGAGTGAAAAATATCTTCCTTAATTCATATGCTTGTAATGTACAATGAGTAATATATATACGATGGTCTCAAGATGCCAGCTCATACTCCTCTAACCGACTCTAACACAACTAGCTCACTGACCACTTCCAACTAATTGTAACTATGTAAATAATCATACTATTTGTGCAGCTAACAATGTAGTGCATAATGTAATTGCTCCATAGTTTGGATGTCATCAAAGCACATCTATAGACTTATTTAGTTCCTTCACACACCCCTTCAAGCAGTCGCGCAGGCAGGATTTGAAGATTATGGGTGCTCATTTTCTTTAACATAAAACTGTTTGCAATCACACGATATAAATGTATAGCTACTTGAACATATCAATAAAAAAATAAATGAGAAAACAACGATTAATATTATCATAATAAAAAATAATTTATAATGACAAGTCACAATGACCTATTAGTAATATTACCATTACAAAAAGAGACTTCTAGAAGTATAAACTTGATAGCTGATGTTGATCACGTTCATTGAAACAAGAAGAAGGATTTTAATTTTTTTAAGAAAAAGAAGAGAGGTCGTTCAGGGTTTAAAAAAGAGGACAAAGTGAAATATTAATTTTTTGGGTTTAAAAAAAGATGACAAAAATTCTTATTAGAAGTGGAATAGTAAAGTTTTTAAAAAAGTTGAAGGGTATAAGAATAGTCAAAAGGAATTTTTTTTAAAAAAAAACCCTTTAAAGTCAACATATTTTATTTGGAATAGGAAAAGGTGAGTTGAGACTTGGTAATAAGAAAAAAGATTTGTGAGAAAACAAGAAAAAACATGTAAAGTTAGTGCTGACCAGTGGGATTCGATTCCTCAACTGGCAACTCGCTCTAAGCTTTAGAGAGGCAACCAAAACCAACACATCCATGGAACTTATTTTTCAATAGGTGCTTATCTTTATATTTATACAATATTTTTATATTTTCTATATAAATACACCAAAACAATTTCGGGGTCAATAGGTGCTCGAGCACCCCGCACGCTCCACGTAGATCCACCCCTGCCCTCAAGCTAAGAGTTATGAAGATATTCTTCATACCTTGCTTGGACATAAGATGAGCATGCAGACCTCTTCCAAGAGTGTAACGACCTGACCTAGGGGCCTAGTCATCACACGACAAATGAGATACCCAAAGACACCTCACCCAAGTCATCTCAAGCATCTTAAGCATTCATAGGTAATAAATTAAAATATTTACGGAAATCATAAGGGAAAAAGGGGCTATATCGGTTATTTATGCAATGAAGTAACATTAAAAAGGAGTGAAATAACTAATCATACGTTTTGTCTATGAACATACCATCTAATACATAGCGAACGAAATTGGTATGTCGGTCCCATCAAATGAACATATAAAGTAAAAGGCTCAAAAGGGCCACAAATACATCATTTCAAATAACAAGGAGTACTTGACAGACTGAAAAGTGGAAGGGCTCCTATGCTGGAACATAGTTAGGGACATTGAGATTTAGCTTCAAGGGATCATACCTTAACTAACGGAATGAGTCCCAATCTTTAGTTCTCTCAGTGCTAAGTCATCCCACCAAAACTTTAAAACATATCTTTGAATCATAAGTAGAAATCAATAAAAGTAGCTCAAAACTTAGAAATCTTTCTTAAACATCCTTTAGGGAATTTATCATCATACTTATATCTTTTGATAAACTCAACTTTGAAGCTCTTTATTAACGTCCTAATCATAGTCATAAATCATATGAAGCTATACTCGAAACTAGGTGAGTTTTACTTTTAAAATGGAACAAACATAAATCACATAAATCATAAGGACACTTTTCTTTTAAAGAATCATCAAAACGCCCACACTTTATCACATCAAAACCATCATGTGGTTATCATCATTAGCTAAAACATGCATATATACTTAGTAAAATAGGCATAGGATATCATGTGTATCATTTAATAACTTTAAACATCATAAAATTTACATAAACATACATAGTATCTTAAAGGAACTTAATGAAAAGGAAAAATAATTGAAAGGGACTTTATGGGTGGAAGGTCACCCTTAAATGAACTCACATACCTTGGGTGAATTGGAGAGAAGCAAACTTGTAAGATTGAGAAAGGATTGGAAATCCTAGTTCTTGCCTTGAGAGCCTGTCCCTTGCTTTAGAATTTTGATAGTTAAAAAATGATGGAATGAGTGGAGGGATTAGGGCTTAGAAACTGATATAAAGTCTCTTTTCTGTCCCCAAAACTACATATTTTTAGGAATATAAAGGACAAAAATGACCAAAATTCCCCTAATTAAAATTGTCGGGATCAACCTACGAGACCCCAATTACGAGTCATAAGTCCCTTCGTCTATGATACTTTTGAAAATTCCTGAAAATCAACCTTGCTGGACCCAAATCTATGAAGTCTTGCTACGGGTTGTACCCTTTCCAATAGGCCATCTGATACCTCATGAGTCACCCTTCAACAACACCAAATTTCCTTCATGTCTGGGGTCCCACTCACAAAATCACATATGAGTCATAAGGTATCCTACGAGCTTTCACTTGGTCCATGGGTTACCCCACACTTGGAAACTTTTTCCCTTTCCTAAAGTTCATATTCACAGACACAACTTACGAGTTGTATGTTCATTTATGGGCCATAACTGGCCCTCGTAAACCAGACCTCAGATAATTTTTTGCATAACTTTTCTATACTCAAGGATCCTAAACTGGGGATCGTTACAATATCTCCCCTATGAGAACATTCGTCCCCGAATATGCTTACAAGCAGGAGTAGTTAACAGCTAACAATGCAGTATGCATACGAAAATGCAAGTTAAATATGATTTCATGAAGTTTTCAGTTTTCACAATTTAAAGGCATTTTAAAACAGTCCATAACATCAAAATAAATGCATACATAATGAAAACTAAAGTGCATGGATTTAGAGGCTTTGGGAAGAATTTCTTAGTACCTTAGACTTGAGTAGAATGAAATAGATATGGGTAACGGTTCATCATAGCCTCTTCCGCTTCCCATGTAGCACCCTCAACTTGTTGATTTCTCCAAAGCACTATGACGAATGCAACTTCCTTGTTCCTTAACGTCTTTACTTGTCGGTCAAGAATTTCAATCGACGCTTCCTCATAACTCAAATCCTCTTCAATGTTCACATCATGCAAAGGAACTATGGAGCTTGAATCACCTATAAATTTCCTCAACATCGATACATGGAAAATCAGATGAATCAAATGTATCTCGTTAGGTAGATCTAACTAGTATGCCACTTTACCCACTCTCCTCACCACCTTATATGGAGCTACATACCTTGGGCTCATTTCTCCTTCATTAATGAACCAAATCACACATTTCATCGGAGATACCTTCAAGTAGAACCAATCACCAACTTGGAACTCAAGTTCCCTTCTTCTCACATTGGAATATGACTTTTGGTGACTTTGGGATGTTTGCAAGTTATTCCTTATGCTTTTAATTTTCTCCATAGCATTCATCACCAAGTCTGGTCGTATTAATGCTACTTCACTGACTTCGAACCACCCGATGGGAGATCTACACCATCTGCCATACAACGCCTTGAATGGTTCCATCCCAATACTTTCATGAAAGTTATTGTCGTAGGCAAACTCAATAAGCGGAAAATTCTTATCCCAACTCCCCTTGAACTCCAACACACAAGCCCTCAACATATCCTCCTACGTCTGAATAGTCTTTTAGGCTTGCCCGTCAATTTGGGGATAAAAAGCAGTACTTAACTTCACCCTAGTGCCAAGTCCCTTTTGAAAGGATCTTCAAAAGTGAGAGGTGAATTGAACTCTATGATCCAATATTATGGACAATGAAATTCCATACAACCCCAATAACTCTAGACTATACAAATGGGCATAATCTTTGGCACTGAATGTAGTCTTAATCTGTAAGAAATGAGCCAATTTTTTCATGTGGTCAACTATCACCCATATGGAGTCAAAATTCTTCTTAGTCTTGGGAAACCCAACTACAAAGACCATGTTGATTTTTCCCCGCTTCCAAGTAGGAATATCAATGTCTTGAGCTAGGCCACTCGGTCTTTGATGTTGACTTGTTGACAATTAGCGTACTCAAACACTAATTGGGCAATGCCCCTCTTTATCTCATTCCACCAATAAATCTCCCTCAAGCCTCTATACATCTTTGTAGTGTCCGGGTGGATGGAATATGAAGAGTGATGAGATTTTTGCATTATCAACTTTTCAGCTCACCATCATTGGGCACACATAACATCCTTTGATATCGGAGTGCACTATCTCCCCCTTGGGAGAAAGACTTCTGCCTTTCCATCATTCACTAAGGTTTTCAACTCAACCAAGGCGGGATCAAGGTCTTGTCTAGTATTAACCTCATCAACTAAATAAAATGTTGACCCATGAAGAACCATTGCACCACCATTTTTGGTCTTGCTCAATCTCACTCCCGATCTAGTCAATCTAAGAATTTAGACAACTCCCTTTTCCCATCATATTCAGTGTGAAACATGATGTGCTACCGAAATGCAATAATTTTGATTCTTAAAACTATGAATTTTATATGTTCTCAATGCGACGTTAGTAGGTTTGATTGTGTTTTTTGTTTGTTTTGCAGGATTATAGTATTGGCAAAGTTTTGGGAGAAATATGCTGAAGTTGCTGATTTTTGGTGTTCCACGGAACCCGCTACGAGTCATGGAGTAGTCCACGAATAGTGGAGAGGGTTCATATAAAGTTCCAGTGAGGGGTGCAAAGTTGAAGCCAACTCTACGAGGAAGATCAACAAGCGGTACAATGTTACACGAGTCGTAGAGTGATGGTCGTGCCGTGAGGATCAGTAAAAAGAGAGATGCTAAAAAGTCATCAGAATGAGACCTTTCACAGGCCATAGAATCTTACACGGTTGTGGAATAGTTTCGTAGAAGCTAACTCTTGAACACTGCCAGAATCCACGAAACCCCTATCTACGGGCCGTGAAGTGGTTTATGAGACATAAAGAGGTCCCGTGAAGATTGCCGACACAATTTTCCTAGTTCATTTTGGATTTGTATTTTACTTATTATAAGTAGGTTTCTAGGTTATTTTGCATTAAGTTTCCAGGGAGAATGAAGTTTGAACCTTGTTTAAGTAAAGACACTTATGATTTATCATACATTGTGTGTTCTTGATTCAAACTCGTAATTCTAATTGATGAGTTGGATTTTATGGTTTCAATTTCATCTATGTAAGTGCTTAATTATGTTCTTCTACATCATAATCTCTGCATTTACACTGATAATGCATAGTTAAATCCATAACTAGGATTGTAGGAACCATGATGAATTAACAAGGTAAAATTAGTTAACATATAATTCTTGAATGGTGTGTTAGGGCGTATTAATTATTCTCTTCACTTTAATTGATTTGTAATGATGGCCAACGTTAGAATTCGCCTAGTATCACTTGCCGGATCAAGAAAGTTACAAATAGGAAAAGAGGTAATTAACAGGAGGCAATCAAGCTTTTTCTCATCTAATCAACTTAATTGAATTAAGGGAAAGTTATACTAGGATAAAAGTAAGGGTTATTAGTGTCACACCATGGAGATGGATTAAGTTCTGGGGTGAAATTTACCTATTTGCAGGGTCAAAGACTTAGGTAAACCTAACTTACTGTCCTACACCTACACACCGGAAAAGAATTGCACGTGTCCAATGTTACTATGTTAGGGATTCATGGGGAACACTTCACCCTAGTTAGCTCTTCCACTGATTGTTTATTGCATACATTCATTTATTTTAATTTAGATTCTTTTTTTCAAACCCCCCTTTCCTCGGGAGATATGTTGGTTAATCATTCTCAAGGTGCATTAAATTGATTATGGAATCTACTATATTCCTCATTGGAACAATTTTAATCTTGGTTAGGTTATTTACTTGATGAGTGATTTACCTAAAAAAGTAGGTATGAATTGAGCAACATCAAGTATTTTGGTATCATTGCTGGGGAATACGACTAGACTCGGTTAATTTAAGTACGTTTGGGGGATTAATCCTTATTTTCCTGATTTTACATTTTTTTATTGTTTTTCTTTGATTGCAGGTGTAGTGTATGCACAATACTCAAATTCAAGGCAATCCCTTGGCTAAATTTGATCTTGAGATTTAAAGAACACTGCAAAGGATGGCCCAAGAAACACCAACAACAACGCGAATGATGCGGAAAATGCAACACTGAATAGAAACAATGGTGACAACAATCCACCACCTCCATAGGGTCTGCAAGCTGCAGAAAATAAGTGGAATCAATATCGGCTTGACCCTATGGCAATGTAAGTTACAAGAGCTATTGTGTTACCCCCACTATCAGATGACACAAAGTTCATCATTTCGAATGTATTGCTCCAGATTCTATAGAATCACGGGTTGTTTGAGGGCCTACCGTCAGAGGATCCTCATAACCATCTACACAATATTGTGTTTGTTTGTAAGAGTATGATAGGGAACCAAAACCTATCCATTGATGCAATGTTATGGTTATTAGAGCTCCCACAAAGTTCGATCACTAGCTGGACAGAATTGCAAACAACCTTTTTGGAAAGGTTTTTTCGTATCTTAAAGAAGCCGAAGATAAAGTCCGAGATCAATAACTTTGAGCAGATTCCCGGTGACTCGATCAGTGCCACATGATACTATTGCTTTGATGGAGGAATTGCTGAAAGCCTTTTATGAAATGTTCTAAAATGACCCAAAAAGATCCTAAATATGTGCTTCGGAAGTTACCGGAAACTTATTTTAGCTATATCTAAAAATCCATTTTATTTTTCGAAAATCCAACTTCATATTATTGCTTAGGGGGTCAAATTGAGTGGGAATTGGGTCTAACCCAATTTTTAGAGCAACCGTATCAAAATCCGAAATTTCCAAGTGAAGCTTTTTTCGAGGGTCTACTTTGGAGGGTCATATATATTAGCACACAAATAATTGGGTGGCCCATAACATATCCAACGAAATCCCTTTACGTTAGCTACCCAACGCACTTCATTTCACCTCATTTGGAGTTCGGATGAAGAAGTTATGCTCATTTTCATAAAATCCGTCTGTGCAGGAAATACAATTTCCAGAGAGCAAATTTACTGTTCATAAGCCTCATTTTTTTTCTAAGTGTTGGACCCGTTTTTCCAAGGACATATTTTATTTCCTATATAGCATTAATTCAATTTCCATCTCTAAA